>CAEFZX010020229.1:0-65000 GCA_903066825.1 Alfaro cultratus
ATTATATTAACAAACAAAATAAACAAATAATCCAGGAAAAAATAAGGGACAAGTGGTAAAACAACTGAACCACTTTGTCACAGTGCTATGTAAATAAACTGAATTAAACTGAATATTCTGAGTCTGTAGATCCTAGCTTACATAACAAGCTAGTTCATACATTTGTGTAAACTGGTTTAAGTGAATCTGCTGCAGTTTCTTAAAAACTTTAGAACTTAATCTTCCAGCTATGATTAAACATGTGGCCACAAATCAAATATTCACTAAGACCAAGACTTGTAGGTTTCTTTGGTCCAGACCAACATCCTCTTTCACTTCCTACTTTTGGTTTCCAGGAACCCAAAGTTGTATATCTTTACTACAATGGTTTTCATTTTTATTTTTTGCAGATATGTTGGACTCTTGAAAAAGTATTCACATCTCTTAAATACAAAGACCTCCACAGGACCTGGAAAGATCCACCAACTCGGGTAGAAGAATCTGAGGACAGGAGATGAACTCCGCAAATATGGCCTGCATGACAGTGTAAGACGAACAAAAATAGAATTTCTTAAGTAGGAATAAGAAATCCTACTTAAAGTTTCTTTCTGGTTACACTCAAACCAGAAGTTTACATCCAGTAAAATAAAAGACACACCTTTTTATCCCAGTGTCTAAAGTTAAATCAGACCAAACGTCTCCTGTTTTTAGATCAGTTTGAATTACCAACATTATTTCTTTTTGCTAAATTCCACAATAATGAAAGAAAAGAATATGTCAGATGTTTTTAAAATCAGACTTTTACATATATATTTTTATAACTGGGTCAGGTTTGTACGCACACACCTTTTCCGATCTACCAATAAATTCTCAGGGCTTTGTCTCGTTTTGGCCTTTAGAACACCTACAATTTCTCTTTCTAAACTCTTAACAATTACACTAATAGCAATCACCCCTTGGACATAATGACTAACCTACAAAATGCCATTAGAACACGAATGTCCAACTTCTGGACAAACCTCACAGCACTACAATTTGAACTGAAGCGTCATCAGCGAAACAAAATGCAATCACATTAACAGTTTCAACACATGCGATCGGTGTCCTTCTGTGCTCTGAGTCTCTGTGCTGCCTTGCTGAGGAAATGGAGACCATTAGCAACAATCAATGAGACTGCTACTTAGTCAGCCTTTACAGAGAAAGAAAAGTGCAGTGAGCAGGCAGAATCGTAGTATTTTGTGGAAAAAAAAAAAAGGAAAGGATGACGAACTGTGGTCATGTCAGGGCTGGAGAGATGCAAATGGCTGCTAAAATTATGATGGGAGTCATTCATCTGGAAATAATCTGTGATGTGTGATGACAGAGCACAGACGATTTACAGTAGCTCTGATGACTAAAACAACTATAGGTGTGGCAGGAGCTGGTATTATTTCAACTTACTTATTGTAAATTACTTCAATGGTGACATAATAAAGAAGCAATAAACACAAATGTTTACATATTTAAATTTATACACAGAAGAGTTTGGTACTGCCACCTCTGACCAATGTCGGCATTGTTAGTAATAATTAGTTTTCAGTCATCTAACCTGGTTAACTTCAGGTTAAAAAAATAAATTAATAATTATCAACATTGTTCTCACAATGCAAGCGACAAAAGAAAAGGTAAATCACACAATGACAGAAATTAGCAAAACTGTACGAAAGAGCTGGTGGAGGCAAATCTTTTTCACAACAAAGCTATCTTCTGCCATAAAATAAATAATTTGAAATAATATTTGTCAATTTAGTTTGCTTTAATTTGAAATTTCACCCCGGGGCCCAACATAAAATTTTGGTTAGGGCCCCCAAAAAACTTTGGACCATTTCTGTAACCAGTGCACAATGGCTATAGAAACGTATGTTTTGTTTAATATAATTTTGCCTTGTCTAATCCCAAGAGAATTTTTTAAATGTGTTTATTTGATGTGGTTTTGTTCATCTGAATTTGTTTCATGATATAAAAAAAATGTTTGAGCTGGAAAAGAAGTAGAAAGCTTTAGATTCCTGTCTAGAAACAAAACAAAGACTAATTTTTTTAGTTTAACTTTGCCCACCGGTTTTGTTTTATTATTTTCAAACACAAAGAATGTTAAATCAAATTTAAATGCCCAAAACATCCAACCCTCCCCATTATCTGCTAAACAGTTAAATTCTAACAAATTTTAGTATTCTGGAAAAGCATAGAATTTCGACATACTAGATAAAAACTGTATTTTTTTAAAAATTATTTTAGCATTTGATGCCCTTCAAAATCCTTTTTTTTTTATTGTCAAATATATGATTTGATTTTAAAATTATATTGATTCATAAAAAGAATTGACTTTAAGCTACCAGGTACTTTAGTGCATGTCTGTGTTGTCACGTCTGATTTAAACGAATCATTTCATATGAAACGCAGCCCATTGGTCAGGGCTTCATGTTATCGTTTTTATCGCGACAACCTGGGAGATTCAGCTCGAGGAATTGAATTCCGACAACGAACAAAATGAAAGACAGAAAACAACACGCTTTTTTATTTTTTTCCTTTTGAATGAACCCCAAACTACAGTCTTTCATTCATATGAACTCTAATCAACACGTAAAGATAATCCCCAGTAGATCCAACGGAATCCGCAGCCATTGTGGAGGATAAAGCGTTTATAAACAGAGGCACATTGCATGTCGCGAGCCAGCCCACTTCCACAGTAGTAGGGGATCCTCGTGGGTTGAACCAATTCACCCAGCAGAGCGGGGGGTACCGGATGAAGAAGGTGCTCATTTTCTTAAAATTTAAAGAGGAAACGTGTGAAAATGGCGTGTGTTGTGAAACAAACTACCACGATATAGCGGATAAAAATAAAAGGATTCAAGATGGAGGGTGGGTTAGCTTCACTGTTCGAAGGTAGAAGGGCGGAGATCCCCTCGGGATGATGTCACCACTTGGAGGCGGCGAGCTACAGAGAACTAGAGGCGCTGAAGTCGGATGAAGCCACATTAACCGGTCGGACTGAAGCGAGTGATGATGTCTTCCCCGTGCATGTCTTCTCACAACTTCATCCCTTGAGACGTTTCCTGTCGGGAAAATTCCGCTGCTACGCTCAGGTGAGACGAGGCGTTTCGAAATAGCTTCTCCGGCGCGTAGGAGGGGGGTTGTTGAGGACAAAGGCATCTGAGGATGAGGGTGTGTGTGTGTGTGTGTGTGTGTGTGTGTGTGTGTGTGTGTGTGTGTGTGTGTGTGTGTGTGTGTGTGTGTGTGAGGCTGAGAGAGGTACCAGTGCAGCATGATGGAGCTGAAGGCCGGGAATGATGAAACATCTCACATGGATGTCATGAAGCGCGCGCAGCTCTAATTTATGCCAATTCGGAACAAATTGTGCCGGATTGGATCAATAAATGGCATCACAATGATTTCTATTTGTATTGCTATTAATTAAAAAAAAAACTGTATATTTTTCTGACCGCATTTCTTTGCTGTTAGGTAAAAAAAAATGAAGAAATTGGGCGTTTTTTATTTACATGTTTCTTCTTCGTGTGTTGAATTCTTACCTTAAACCCTATTTGTTTGCTTAGCTAGCGTTTAAATCATCTCCGCTCCCATTTTATTTATTTTTTTGGCTGCCTTAGATCCCCGGCTCCTTTTTGCTCCTCATTCAACAGCTAATCTGAAAGCGCTAATCTAATCAGCATTTAATCCTGCGGTAGGTAGGCGGGAAGCGTCCTCTCCTCAGGAGGACCCCCCCAAAACCCAAGACATTTTATTTAGAAGAAGCTTGAAACGGGTGGAAATGAACGGACGTGTATTAATGAGCAGAAGTGGCGGCATTTTCGCCAGCTGGACCGGAGCAGACAGGGAGGCTGCGCACCTTGGATGGCCGGGGCTGCACACTTCCCTGCCAGGCTCTCTCTGTCTGCAATGGTCGTAAATTACGGTCGTTGGGAGAAATGGGGAAAAGTGGAGAGAGAAAAAAAATCAGAGTAGATAAGAACATTGAAGGGGTTTTCTTAATCAAATAGTTTTTGGGGTTCGGATGCAGCTTCTCAAATATTCAGGAGGCTGAACGTGAGAACTCCACCTGTCCCAGTCCGGTTCGCTCCCAGGCCTTGGGTTTCTCAGAACAGCGACTAAAAGAACAACATGATCCCCATTCATTGATGCCCATGCCAGCCATGTGATTCCCATGTGAGGGCATAAGGCTGCATCCTTTATATCTCACTGATTAATGCTCCACAGTTATCATCATCTTGATCTTTAAAAAAGATGTTCGGAAAACATGCAGCTTGACCTATTTTTTATGTAAACAGAAAAGCTGCAATTACTTATACTGCTGCTGAATTAATACTGTTTATTACACTTCAAGTAATGTTTTCTATTGCATTAAGGTTTTGATACATAGGCTTGAGAATTAAGAAATTAATTTAAGTTGTGCTTTCACGTTCAATATCATATCTGTTAGCCATTTTAATTTCTATTGAGTAGCATAAGTATAACAAACTGCTAATTAGCTTAGTTATTAGACTGTTTGCATAGGTGCAGTCAGCTACTTTAACAGACATGCAGCATTAGCTTAATAAAAGAGATGGTTAGCACTCTTTTCCCTTAAGCACTTTATCTTTAGTGATCTTATGTTGAAATCTGAATTTATGTTTGTTTTTTCTAATGCACACTGGGTCGAAATTCTACATAAAATTCACATGGATTTTAATACTTATCTACATGTCCCACAGCAAGTTGCAGCAACCAGCTACTGCTTGGCTACTGTTTTTTGTAGCCACCAGCATGTTTCTGATAGAATTTTAACTGGAAACTCTTACAAATTCTTCTTATCAGAAATAGTGGACCTCAATTAAATTGGATGCTTTTTTGACATTTACCTGGATTTTAAACGTAGACAAAATTTTCAATACAGTTGAGGTCAGAGCTCAGAGATTATCCAGGCGCTTGCTAGCTTGCTTTATCCATTCTAAAAACAGTTTTGATGTGTGTTTATTGGAACACCCAGTTTTACTTTTTAAACTCTCCAGATATTAATTTGAACTAAGTTGAAGAACTTGAGGCCTCCTTCATTTTTTTATCCACTCTCGCTTCGCAGCTAGTTTAGCGTTTCTAGGTTGAAAAGTTTCACCTTGACTCCTCCAAACAGTCTTGTAATGTATGATTAACCTGGCCATTGCCTTCAAACTTAATTCCGCTTGATTCTCATCTCTCTTCAGTGTCCTGTCTGTGACTTCACCCATTCACTTCAATTTCCTTGGTAGAATTTCAACCGGGCCAATCAGCGAACAAGGATTTTCTTCCCTTCTTTTAGGATGGTAGCTTTCTTATGGTTCTAGTTGGGCAATGGAAGCGGAGGAAGTGTTGGCTGCACATCCAAATATTGAGTAATTACAGTTGGAGCAAGAGGAATGTTTAAGACATTTTATTGATGGCGTTGAACCGTTGATATTGAATGATTGTTTACAGTGCACAAAACCTTTGGTAAACTTCGTAGCGTGGCTTCCTTCACTGTCGAGCTGGCACGCTAAGTATGTCAAAGTCAAAGATTAGCGACCAATCGTTTGTCAATAGCTAAGAGTCCAGACCTGTTGTATGCAATAAAGTGTAGAACAAGAGGCTGGTTTTTACCAGGCTTATATATAACAGACTTGACTTGGTGGATCTTGCAATGTTCTTGAACATCCTGACCATGAATTCCTTTAATTAGAGGTCACAATTTGAGTCTGACGAGGAATCCAAATCAGGCTTGGAGATTTGTGCCAGACAACCAAACAATGGTAGAAGTATAGACTCCCAAGGAATGAGTGTTGTATTTTCACTGTTATATACTGCTCATACTGTTTCTTTTTCTGCTCCACAGACATTTGGTGATAATGAAGAAATAAAGCACTTACTAACCACTCAACCTTCACAGACTTTTTGAATCCCCCTGGGTCGTTGAACGCCCACCCGCCCCTTGAACTCAGAGTTCTTGACAAGGTGACTCTCACCGGCTGCAGGCACTGCCTTTAAAATCCACCCGCCAAGACTTTTAAAAAAAAACAACAAAAAAGACGTTCCACCCTCCCCGCCCGTGTTTGCTTTATCAAATGCCCAAAAACAGCAAGGCCGTCAAGAGAGAGCTTGACGACGATGTCACGGAGTCTGTCAGGGACCTGCTTTCCAATGAGGACGCCTGCGACGATTCTTTCAAGAAGAGCTCGCTGATTGTCAACAGCCCCGAAGGCGAAGGCAAGGAGTGTGATGTGGAGGAAGGGGCCTCGGACGGCGAGGAGGAGGAACGCCCGGCCTGGAACAGCAAGCTCCAGTACATCCTGGCCCAGGTTGGCTTCTCTGTAGGCCTGGGCAACGTGTGGCGGTTCCCCTATCTGTGTCAGAAGAACGGAGGCGGTGAGTTACTCTCAGCAGGCCTCTTTTACAGTTTTACTGTGGGCAGTTATAGCTTCCTCCCACTCAGACTGAACAGCAATAATAGAAACACATTATAAACTTAACTGAGAGGTAATATTTGTTCACAGCTGGAAAATATTTGAAAATAAGTTTATTAAATCAAACCTTGACTGTGTCATGGCCCCTGACTGTGCACTGTTCCTTCTCACATTTATCTGTCTCTTAGTTATAGTTTAATGTTAACTCAGGCTCACTACCCACTTCTACACATGCAAACCTTGCATTTGATAACAGGGTGTCTGGCTGTGCATCCTTAAAAAGTCTTACATTCATGTACCTACAATTAAGACCATAAAATGTGTTGATTTAAAAAAAAAAAAGTTATTTGGCGTTAAATATGTTGCTTATGGGTCTTAATTTTTTTTTATCTTCAATTTAATCTCTTACATTCTCACATGCAAACGTCTATGGCGTGTTGTGACTCTAGCCGGTTGAGTCGATTGCTAACTAGCTGCTAATATACCCTTGCTAGCTAGCTAGCAAGCTATTTGCACGGCAGGACTATTTAATGTTGTATATTATATGTAGTGTTTTTTTGCTTTTTCATTACTTTTCTGTCAGGCAAAAGTTTGAGTCGCATGCAGTCATATGTTGTGTGTTATGACTCGAGGCGGTTGAGACTATCACTAATTAGTTGCTGATATACCTTTGCTAGCTAGCCAGCAAGCGATTTGCGCCTATAATAGGTAAGTGCAAATTTAAAACAGGTATATATACCTTTAGTGCCACACTCTACAGGCTATAGAGTGTGAAAGCACAAATTGTTGTCAAGAGCCACAAACAGACTCCAGAAATATCACAGTTTTGATGTGGTGTAGCTAAAGCTCCGCAGAAATGGTCACCACTGATATTACTAGCACTAATCCAGCAGAACAGCATTTGGTGGACATGAAAGCTGAAGTTTAGTGGATTTTAAACACAGCCAAGTACTAGTCCTACAAGAAGTGTCTGAAAAAAGTCTTAAATGACAGTTGGTGAAACCTGCACAAACCCTGGATAAAATGTTCCTAATTCTTTGCATTTTCTCTATCGTCCTTGCAAAATAAAAGTATTGTTTTATTATTTTTCATAAATTCTTTATTTATAGAGGAAAATCTCTTGAGACTCATTGTCTCATTTACAAGAGACTTGTTACATACATCATCAGCAAATGTATGTGACATGAAATGTTGCTTTGAAAAGGCCAAAGTCCAACTTGCATGTTACTTCAGCTGTCTTCATGGACACATCAAGCGTATGGCTTTAGAAATCGAAGGTTCTCTGTTGGAAAATCATCTTTGATTAGAAAATAATGGTGTTGAACTGAAGCCACACGTCTCCACCAAAATCCAGCTGGGAAATATAATGATGAGTAAGTATAATGTAAGTCAGACAACAGATTAGCTAAATTAGACACTTAAAGGTGTTATTTGGGACCAGTGGTAAGTCGGTGATTATTGCCTGTTTTACAGGATGGCTGAGGCTAAAGGTTCAAACATGGCACCTTATTGTTGGTTTTCTAGCTTGTTGCTCGCAAATATGTTGATTTTTATGATCTGGCAGTGTTTTTGTAAAACAGCAGTAGTGAATAGAAGCAGCTGAAAATATCAATTTTCATCAGATGATCAGTTTGTGTTTTTATTCAAACTCATTTACAAGACAGAACCTGTTATTGTTAGGCCTGTCACAATTACAAATTCTGATGCATGATAAATTTTCCCAGAAGTTATTGCAATAAACGACAATATTGACATTTTCAAGTAACATAATGGTAATGACATAATAATGCAAACTCTCAAAGATCAACAAAATTTAATTTGTAACAAACATTTAACACTGGAACTGGAAGACATTTTAAATATCTAAAATAAACAAACAAAAGAACAAATAAAATGTATACCGATGTCTCTGTAAACAATTTGCCCTTTGTAAAAGGTGATAGTAGAAACCAGAGCACCAGACCGAAGCTTTTTTGTCATCTGGTCTTTGGTATAAGGAGATAGAAACACAAGAAAAACAAACATGCAGATGGAAAGGATCAAGTTTGTTATCATTTATGATGCGATTAATTGATTTATTGCTTATTCTGACATTCTTCGTTTGAACTCAGAACAGTATTATTGCTATCGAAACATTATTCTGATGACAAACTGTCATATCTCACAACAACATGTTTGGCCCTAGTCACTTGGAGCTAATGTGAAATATATCAATTGTCATTCATTTGGCTCAAACACTGACAAAAAACAAGTTGCTTTTGCAACTAATTTTCACAGGTAAAATCATGCAAAGGACTTAATTTGTGGGGGTAGGAAGCCCAATAAGGCAATAAGTTGCTTTACCTTAAACTTTATTGTCGCCGCTCATCGCTACATCAGTAGTTTCTGTGAGAGCGATCTGTCAACTCTGTGGAACAAACTGTGGTGTCCTTGTCCCATGAGCCTGGGTTGCTCCTTCCCTTGAAGCAGAAAATCTATTTAATTTATGATCCTTATTATGGTGCGACTGTTTTTGGTGGGGAAGGAGACTGGTTTGGATGGGTGACAGGAAGTCCACCTTGTTCACTTTGATCAATCTCACCCATGTTTCCTGCATAGAGGACATGTGGGGAAAGTAAGAGTGCTCCCTCAAATCTTTGCCATATTCTCATCATAACTGCTTTTGTTGTTGCGTAAAGAAAAACAAATTAATGTTTTGTTTTCAACAACAGGTATTCTGTGGTTCTAGTTAACACATCACCATGCGAAGTTGAAGCCTACTTGTTTCAGAAAGGTGTATGTTGAGATGAGCAATTAGCTACGACTATGAGTTTAGTTTAGGCTAATAGTGATTTATTTGTGTACATTTATTTTGTTCATAGGTACATACCTACATACAAAAAGTAGGTATTTCAACTCTAATATTTGCTCCATTAAACTGAAAAAATGGTGGAGAATAAGTTAATAAAATTAGAATTTAACTTTAAAGGTTGAGGTTTTCTTTCATTTTAACATTTTAATTTGGTTAGCTGGCATTACTGAAGAAAGGGGCAACCTAATATTCGAATTCCAAATTTCTAAGGCATTTAAATAGCTGCAAGTCATCAGCAGCCTTTTTTCAGTCGGGTTTTCACACCAAATGTTACAAAATGTTCCCACAAACTACAAAGAGCGCAAAAGGCTGTCAGACTCAGCTGGAGCTTAAGAGAAATAAACCAAGAACAAACATGTTCACCTCATAGCAGCTTGTGTTTTTATTTCTGTGTTCTAGCCTTCTGTGAGAGGTACATTTCTGTTTTTTGCTTTATTAAATGTATTCCAACTCCAAGCCCATGAAAAGATCATTAATCTCTTTTGTAATAACACCGTTCTTGCTCTGTGTTTACAATCAGCGTTGCACAAGCTTGTTTAGTATTAAAATTCATATCTGACTGCGGAAGGGTACTACTGCATATCTACTATATCTTTTCAAGACATAGCAGATGAGTACATATTATTAACCACTAGTCTGTTCCGACAAGACGGTCTTCTTACTTTTTGACTAATAAGTGTCACATGACCTCCTGAGAACCAACATGCTGTAATAACCTGTCTGTGAACTAGTTTGGAAATCAGCTGTGTTTGTCTGATAGTAACCACACGGGAACGCGATGGTATCAGGAACACTTTAGGCGTTCTGAGGATGCTCTGGTGATAATATCCGACACGTATGTGTCCTAGAAAGGTGGGAACGAGCTGCAGGCGCTTCCCACCAGAAGATTATACAAAGCTGTCGCCTGCTTCATGAAAGCTGATTAAATGCAACTGAGATGGACGGGTTTGTCTGGGAGGAAACCAACTCTCAATCTGGGTGTGTTATTGTTGAGAAATGATGAATTTGTCAGTGAGCTTTCCACACCAAGAGAACAACAGTTACTAATATAGTCGAATAAGATTCCTGTTACACTCTAGACATAGTCTTATGGAGAAAAAAAAACTTCTCACACATTTGAACATATAGAAATTTACTATTGAGTTTAACAATGCAGAAAATTTCAATATAAAAAAATAAGAACAGAATTTTTTTTGCTGTAGAATAAAAAAAAAAGGTATTAGGATATTCCTACATTCATTACTTTTAAAAATGGCGGTTTGGGTCACTAACCCAAAAACTAGGGCTCCATTTTATATAAATATATATAGTATATTGTTTGACTAAAGCAAGTTTAATTTTGTTGTTTGTTGGCAGCTAAATCATGTTTTTTATGCATAATAGACCAAATTAGACTTACATATATGAACATGAGGAGCTGAATATTTTATTTGGTTATGTAACTTTTTCACAAATATACACTGATGGAATGCAAAATCCAATAAGGTTTGTTTTGGTAACAAATGCACCAACAGCGAGACATAGCTTTGATCAAATAGGACAAAGCATTAGTCTACTGAAAACTTTAATATACCACATATTCTATCTATAAAACCTCAGTGTAATCAATAATAATTCTAGGACTTCCATTGGTCATTGGGTCATTGTACATCCTGGACGTTTGCCAAATGTTTTTAGTTCAGGTTCGGTGCATCTTTCTGCCTCTGCTTCTCTGTGCGTTTCTCTGTCATGTTTTCAGGCCTGCTTTAAACAACTCCTTGAACCCTGCTGTGTTCATCTATAATTTGATTATAATGGCAGATCTGGGGCTTGGTGCAGGTCGCTGTGAGAGTCCTTCTACTCCTATTTCACTCAGGACCTTAGTGAGTTGTTAACAGTGTTTTAAGAGAGCTTCTTTACCTCTGTCTCTCTCCCTTTGCAGGGGAATTGGAGGGTCAACACTTGGTTCAAAGGTTGAGGGTAGACTTAGAAAAACCCTGCATGGTATTGTTTTCTATTTACAGTCATTAATAGATAAAGCTAAGAAAGAGTTTGTGTGTGTGTATATATATAACTAGCTTGCTAAGCTAAGATAGGAGCAACAGTTGAAACTTTTAAGACTAGATATATATCTTTTATTAGTTCTTTAATAAAGTTTAGCAAAACAAAGTGATAGGACAGATATGATTTATGATGCCTTCTTTATGTTTTGTACCCATTTAATTATGTTCTTACATATTGTGCCTGCAGGCAAATGTATGCAAGCTAGCTTGCTAAAAGCTAAGACAGGAGGGACATTTGGAACTTTAAGAGTAGACACATATTATATCTTTTCCTAGCTGTTTAATACTTTTTAGCCAAGAAAGTATTCAAATGTGAACAATAAACTAACTGTTCAAATTTATTGGTTATTTATTTACAACACATGATTCAGAACACATTAAAAATTTGCTTTGAGGCTCAAGAACTGTAAAAGAATTTAAAAGGACTGGGTTTATTTCAGGAATGAAGTGGAAAACCATGATCGAAACAATGCACAACCGTATAGACCGTTGACTTTGTTGGAAGCTGTTGTGTTTCTTTTTCGAGAACAATAGATACCAGACAGAGTTTCCCCTCCAAGAATCAGCTGTATGTGAGCAAACCAGAATTAGCTGTTTTGATATTAAAAGCAGGCCGTACATAGCACATCCTAAAAACAACACATAGAAGGGACACTCATGCTGATTTTCCTTTGTATTGCCACTCCCACCCAGGTCAAATCTGGGAGGGACAGCGGAACTCAGGAAAAAAAATTTTAATAAACGCCCGGCCATATGGAACAATAAGATCTGTTGAAACAGACATAATACCACCAACCCACCAGAGTTCACATCTGTTGTTGTGGTTTGTCTACAAGACATGACGGGGCGGCTGTGGCTCAGCAGGAGAGACGCTGAGTTTGATTCCAGGCCCCCAACCTGCAGTGAAATCCAATCTGATTCTATCTGCAAATCGCTGTGTGAATATGTGACTTTTAACACTCTGAGTGGTCAGGCAGACTAGAACAAGCTTACAAACCCAACAGAATGTTTGATAGACAACTACAGTATACAGTGCTGTGAAAAAGTATTTGCCCCCATACAAAATGGTGTCTCTAAATGTTTCAAATCATCAAACTAATTTCTGCCACAGCACGGCAATCAGATTTAAAGCCAGACTTTGACTAGGTGAAACACTTCATTTAACAAGCTTATGATTGGATATACAGTAGTTCTTTGGGATTTTGTGCAAGAAAGCAGAATTCGTTTTACATTCTAAACTATGGCAATTTGTCCAGGATCCAAAGAGGTAAACCCACCACAGACCGACACACTACCACTTAGTTTGGCTGTAAGTAGCTGCATTTCTGTCATCCATAAAATTGTGTAAAATCTTATTGCCATCTTTGGCATTAAGATGTACGGCACAAATCAAAAACTGTCAATGGACATTTGACTCATTTGACTTTATCCGTCCATAAAATATTTTCCTTGTTGGTTATGAAGATGTTTTTTGGTAAATGTCTCGGTCTCATAGAAGCACACCAACCTTAACAAGGGGTCATGAGGCCTGCAGTCCTTTGGATGCTGTTCTGAGTTGTTTTTTTGAACCTTCTGAATGAGTCATCAATGCACTCTTAGGAGTAATCTTGGTAGACTGCACATCCCTGGAAAGGTTCGCCAACGTTCTGTCTTTTCGCCATAGCTTACCTTGGGATTTGCTGGAGTCTCAGAGCCTCAGATATGTCTTTGTGAGTCCTTCCACAATGAAAATCGACAACTTCCTTATCTGGCCTCAAACTTCAATATGCAAAGGCATGACGTGTTTTGCCTACTTCATGTTGATCTTTGTCTTACATTAAAATTTGTTTAATGATCTGAAACATATTGGTTTGGAAACAAGAAATCCTCAACTTTCCATGGCACTGTAACTCCAGTACAAAACCAGCAACAGTTTCAAAGACATTTTTATCATTTACACAGGACGTTTCACTTCAGGTAAAGCGAAGGAACCTCACTATATTATCTAGTTTCCCCTGATTTGAGAGGAAAAGAGACAATATCTCATCTAAAAGCTCGTTGACTCTCTAAATCCCTTTAAAGTTGTGGTTGGCAATCTACACCTGCAAGAGCTCTGCCTTTACAGATGTGACTCTTTTTATCTTTCTTTACCGCACCATTAAGGCCTGCTTTAATGTTGGTAAATCAGCCTCAACTCGTAAACTTATAATGCAGTTGTAGTCTGGGCTAATTTAAGACTCCGGTGTCTTTTATAGCTCCCAGAATAGTTTGGCTGCACCGCACATCACAAGGGAGATGAAAAGCCACCAGATGTTTAGAAAGAGCAACGTGTGTCAGTCATTGTTGCTTCGAGGAAATGAAACGTACCGATGTCACGGTTATCTGATGCAATGGCTTCCTGCCCTTGCGTGTTGCTTCATCGAGCATGTGGTGCGCTGTGTTTTGACTGGCAGGGGCGTACCTGGTGCCCTATCTGATCCTGCTCGTCCTGATTGGCATCCCGCTGTTCTTCCTGGAGCTCGCCGTGGGCCAGCGTATCCGCAGGGGCAGCATCGGCGTGTGGAACTACATCAGCCCTCGGCTGGGGGGCATCGGCTTTGCCAGCTGCGTGGTGAGTCAGATGCTGTGAACATTTCTGTTCCGCACTTACAAAGTGAAAGCTAACCAGAAAAAAAAACAAACACCAACATCGATCCTTCTGATGCAATGCCACTGTAAGATGTCGAGTATCGTAAAGCATTAAATGTCAAAGTACTACATAGTAGTGCTAAATGTTTTTCTTGAAAACATTTTTGCACAAGAAATTGATTCATATCAAAAAATCTGTTTATTTCAGTTATTTAATCCTTTAATCAGAACAGGAGGAGGCTTGTTCTTTACAAGAAATTTGTCTTTTTGAGAAAATAATAAATTTTGTATTTAAAGGCCAACGTAAAGATCATTCATTTTAAGTAGGTAATAAGGCTGACTCTTAACATTAAAAAAAACCCTATATAATAGTACATTTTTTCACTTTTTAATAACAGGAAAATAAATACTTCTGCTAAACTAAATTACTATACCAGTTGTATTTTACATATTTTATCCTTGAAAGTGTTTATTTTGATTCACGGATTTAAACCCCCCCAGAAAGATTTAGTATAATTTATGAAGCACATTATACATTTTACCATTCATCTCTTTTTCCTGAAAGACTAATGACTTGACATACCACCTGTAGTTAGAAAACAGTGTAACGTTGATCAGGGTCCCTTTGTTTCTACAGTGTGGTTGGCCTTTATGTTTCATGAGCTGAAATATTTCTAAACAACCAAGTCTCAAATAACATGACAGAAGATTTTAGTGGCTTTAAAATGGTAACTTTGTAAAAAGTTGGTTAACCTTGATACTGGTAAGCAGATTATGCCTCATTTATTTGTTTGCTTGCAGGTCTGCTTCTTTGTGGCTCTCTACTACAATGTCATCATCAGCTGGAGTCTGTTCTACTTCTCCCAGTCCTTCCAGCAGCCGCTGCCATGGCATGAATGTCCGCTTGTCAAGAACAAGACCAGTACATGTAAGACACCAGCAACATGTAACATTTGTTGTTGTTTTTTTTCCTCTTAGACTAGATAACTAATGTCTTAAATAACTTTCTGGAATATCTTCTGTTTGGCTCCACAGTGTTGGGCGATATGATGAAAATGTTTTATTACAATATTTTTTAAACAGTAAAAAATTAGGATCATGGTGTTACCATGATTTTCTACAAGCATTGCTCTAAAACAGGGGTCTCAAACTCCAGTTCTCAAGGGCCGCTGTCCTGCAACTTTTAGATGTGTCTCTGCTGCACCACACCTGAATAGAATAATTAGGTCATTAAGTCTCTGGAGAACTGAACTACACAAGGAGGAGGTAATTAAGTAATTTCATTCCAGCGTTTTTTTTGTACCTGTGGCACATCTAAAACCTGCAGGACAGTGGCCCTCGAGGACTGGAGTTTGAGACCCCTGCTAAAAGAATGAAAACATATTTAAAAAGTAAAATATGCAAATGAGTTTTTACAATTTTGCCAGTTTTTGTCTGGCACAGTTGATATTAATATTTCAAACTAATTTGCCTCACGAAAAACAATCGACTTTAACTTCAGTTCCATTTTTGCTAGATTGAAAATTTGGTATCATGATTTTTTTTTGTTCTCTAATTCATTACAGTTATCAATTTAATTTAGAAGTGTTAATATGTGGTTAGGGCTCTTATTGTGAATGTTGCTGTATTTACAATGTAAATAGAGGCGTAACTGGTAAAGAGTTAAACAGATAAATTTTAGCACTCTCAAGGGCACAAGCACTAAGCGAAATATTTTCTTACTTAGCATTAGACGCTAGGCAGTTAGCAGCTAGCAGAGAGATCTGCACCTGTAGTTTGCATAAAGTGAGACTTTCCAGACTTGCACTGCTGGAAAATCAAACGTTCAGCTGCATTTAACACTTTGGTCCTTTCTAATGGTTTAAACATGCTGCCTTGCTCTCACAACCTTCTGCTCACAAAGGAATAATGACCATTCATGTTCTTACCTGGAAATAATAGTCTCAAACGGGTACATTATGATGTCAAGCTTAATGTACTCACCTTCATATGTGGGACTCAATATTTGTGTAGTCTTCATTAGATGAAGTCACACGATGACGACAATAAGTTGGGGGAGGGGGAGAAAATAAAAGTAGATAAGACTAATGTCACAGCAAAAGTAGCAATTCCACACTCTTGATCCCAACACACATGCACAGCTCAGAAGGGCTTCAGTAGCAATTCACGTTTTAAAGACTTGACAGGCCTGATGGTGCCACAAAACCCTTTACATTTATTCATGTTTAGACCAAGTAACACATTTAAAACGCTAGCATAAGACAGGAAACAGTATGATACTAATTGCAATATGTATTTCACACGTCTATACCAATAATTAACACACCAAACTGACCATCCGTGCGTCTTGCTGGGTTTTTTCCTTGCACGTCTCTTGGTGCAGAAATTACTCTTGCCATTCTCTGAACCTGACTGTTGTTTGATGTGAACCACAGATGTGGTGCCAGAGTGTGAGAAGAGCTCGGCCACCACTTATTACTGGTACCGTGAGGCCCTGGACATCTCCAACAACATCTCTGAGGGCGGAGGACTCAACTGGAAGATGACAGTGTGCCTGCTGGCCGCCTGGTCCATGGTGTGCCTCGCCATGATCAAGGGAATCCAGTCTTCAGGGAAGGTGCGGAGACTTTCTATTACTTCCAAGTTAAATATAGACATTTAGTGGCACCTTTTCCTGACAAGTAGAGAAAACGATGTGAGAATGGTGTCCAAGTGCAACCTAGTAGAGCAGAAAAAATGGGTTACTATAGCTGCCCTACAATCCTGCTAATTTGGCTCAGTTAACTTCTCAATCTGAAAGTGCTAATACAAAATGTCTTCTTTTGCTTTGTCAGTCTTCCCAGGTATAATTAGCTCACTTTAACGCAATCTAAAAGGTCTAAAGTGACCGATTAGATGTGACTTCATAAATCTTTCTCATGAAATATTTCTTAAACTGCTTATGATCTTTAAAGGACTTTTTGCTTCAGCTTAGTATAACAAAGCATCCGGAGGGATTAGCCCCACCAGCTAAAGGTTGCTCTCCCCACTCGTCATCTCCTCCGTACATCGTGATTTTAATCGTTGCAAAGTTTCTCCAGTCATATGACCAGCATTAACCATGTTCCTCTGAGTTCAAAGTCAGGCCTGTGCTTCTGGCTTTAATCTTTTATGGATACATTTTGATGTGGGATGTTGATTAACTTTGAACCGGGAGAGTGTGAAGCTGGAATGAACACAGTTCATTTAATGTCTGTCTTTAAAAGACAAAGTTCTGGTTGAAAGTTTTAAGCATGTCGTTTGACTGAACTGGGTGATCTTTTTGAATGTTGTTTGTAGGTTTTAGTTTTTTTTTTAAAGGTTTTATTGGCTCTAGTGGCCTTTATTTTATAGTGAATTGACAGGAAAGTGGATAATGAGAGAAGGGGGAAGACATGCAGCAAAGGTCACCAGGCCGGGAATCAAACCTGCGACTGCCGCGTCGAGGACTAAGACCTCTTTATGTAGGTTTTGCTTAGAGCCCCCACTTCTAGGGTTTTTGCCTGACTTCCACAGGAGACAGTGTCAAAAGATAATATATGCAAAACTGGGAAGCATCTCTGAAAGCTCTGTCAGAGAGTTATGTAGGCGGAAGTCAGACTTCCCAAAGTAAACTGGACAGTATGCAACACACCAGAGACAGAGGACACGCTGCTGAAAGCTAAACTAGATTTCCTACTTTCCATCTGAACATAAGCCGTTCCTCGAATCTCCCCCTCTACATCCGACCTGTTGTGAGTCTCTTCAGAAGTGGAGTGGCTGAAACTTTCATTGCCATCAGAAACATAAAGTCTACGCGGTCTCTGGGGTTCCATCTGGTTTTAAAAAATCTCCACTTTGGAAAGCAATTTTAAAAAACCCAGTCAGCTACATTATAATACAAAAGAAAATAGAAATATCCCTTAGTGGTAGACTTCCAGGTGTAGGCAAAATGAAAATATATCGATTCACATAAGGATAAGGGACAGTAGAATAATAATAAATCTGAACAAATCTACTCTGGATATTTTATGAAGCAGATTTTTTTTTGTCTGTTCTTGAAAAGACAAGAATGTCATCTTTGTGATTCCAACTCATGATCCTGTAATAATTGTGAGAGTGATGGAGGAAGTTCAAACCATCTCTTTCATCGATCATAATGGGCAAAGATCATGTCTCCTAGTCCAACGTGTCTCTGCCTGGGTTTCTACCCACACGGCCGGATGGAAATTTGAAGAAGAACGGCAAAAGCAAACGAAGTAGATTAGCTGTTTGCCTGCAACTTTATAATACTGTGGAATGTCCTTGTCACAGTTCAACTTTTCTCAATTATACCACTTCTAGGAGCTTATATTGGAAATTTAATGGAAGCAGAGTTGGGACAAACCAAACAGATGTGGACGAAAACCAACAAAACGGTTATTTTGTTTTTGTTTTTGGGTGTTTTTTTTACTGAGATAACCTCTGAATATCCAGTCAACACTTGTTTTTAAACAGATCCAAACTTTTTGATTGTATTTTAAAAAATCTTTTTTTTCTAACCAAAACATATATCCACACCGCTGTGCATGGTGTTTTCTTCCAGATAGTTTTCCTGATCCGGTTATCTTACAAACGATTCTGCTTTCTGTGCTACAAAAAAATAGAAATGCTCACACTGACCAAGCTTACACAAAAGCCTTGCCCAAAGAATTTCTGAGCCAAAAACAGTTTTTTTGTACCATGTGTATGTGTGTGTGTATGGGTGAGTGTGTACGTGGGCGTGAAAAGGGATCAGACCATTTGGTTACCATGGCAATGCGCGCCTTTTTGGCTCGGTTTGATTGCCAGGAGTTTGGCAAAAAAAATAAAAAATTGGCCTTGTGGTGGTGATGGTGGATTTTGCCTACAATATGATGTACTGGAGAACATAATCTGTAACTTTATGGATTAGGACAGATTATTAAACACATTAGACTTTAAAGAATCACTTCCACAGTGTGTAATAAAAATGTTTACACGTCACTGTGGAAAGTCGGTGCGTTTGTACCTGCGTGTGAAGATAACAGTGGGATTTCCCAAAACTTGACCTTTTTTTGCAGGATGCAGCTGCATGTAATCTTGAAGCGTACAGATCTCTTCTTTACAAAGCATAAAGTCGAAGATCTGAAGCCTAAAACTGTTTGGCTTTAGGACGAGTCCGATCAAGGTTTCAGACAAAAGCTCAGCCCTGGGTGGGCTTCACCCAGGGCTGAGCTTTATCATCAGTCTCATCCAAAGAAAAGTGAAGAATACAAAGAAATCTCTCAAAATGGACTTTTGACGTCATGTTGGTTCAAATTTTATTCTGAAACCGATTTTGCTCTCTTCAGTTGCTTGCTTTTGTGTTGCTTTGAATAATCTCGAGTAAGAAAGGAGGCATTACCATTAGTCTTGCCCAAAGAACTGAAATAGGTCAGTATAAGTTTGCGCCATACCTAAAGAGAACTCATTTGTGACATGGCACCGCCCCCTTCAGAATTACATATGGACCACCAAGCAGCCGACATAATGTTTCCGATTCACCTAACTGTGCTTATGACTCAACCACAAACCACCTCAGAGAGTCTGCAGCCGCACCCTCACAGCCCATCCTGTAAATCCATGTGTCACCGTGTCTTGGGCGGATGACTCAGGTCTTTCATCCTGCTCTCCGTCTTTGAGGCTCACCTTCTGATCAAACAAGCCCGTTGGTTAATGATGGGTTTTGCACGTGGGTCAACAACTAGTCACGGCCAAGAACCACAAAAGAAAATGCCACAGACTGCAGAAAAATTTGGATGCAAATCTATCAATTACAAAAAAAAACAAAAGAAGCTATTGCCAACTTTCTCGATGATCCTACATCCAGCCCAAGAGACAAATGACATGTGCACTATCTGCCTTACTTTATCTGCTGTTCTTTTGTTACTTTACAATACACAGTTTGATCAGCACAAAAATCAAGTTGCCATACATATTATGGGACAAAAACTATGAATACTGGATATTTACGCCGCTGTTACAGAATAAACAAAACTGTGACTCAAATTACCGGAACAACCCAATCTTAATATCACTTAATCTATCAATGTATCACTCGCCTGCCATGCGTCATCCTTGAAACCAAAAGTAAGTATTTTTTTCTGACTAATTCACATATTCTGTATCTGAAGAGGTTGAGGACATATTCTCTATTTCTACAAATTGAAAAGTACATGCTAACTTTAGCATTATTGGTGGCTAACAGTTAGCTAGGTGGGGTATTCACTTCACTTGGTGCTTACAGTTTATGAAGTTGTTAACCTTGTCTGTCATGATTATTTTTTGTACCAAGCACAAAAACAATGCAGAGTCTCAGAAGATTTAAATATTTTGAAGTAAATTTCCAGCTCTATTTTTAAACAAGTAGATAAAATCTTGCAAAGTGAATGCTAGCTTTGGCATTATTAGTGGCTAACAGTTAACCAGGCAGGGTATTATCATCTCATGGCTTACAATTTGTCAATTTGCTCATCTCATCTATTATTATAAACTCTGAAAACATTGAAACGTATTGAAGTAACTTGCCATGTAAAGTTTTAACCAATAGATAATGTTTACAACTTGGTTCCAGTAAGGCACCCATTCTTAGCAGCTGTGTAAACACAGGGCAGCTTAATAATAATTGATGTTCTTCCTTAAAATAAAAGTCTGAAACAGCTACATTATGACATAAAACTTAAATGACTCATCGTCATACAGTATGTGGGGCTCATAATATTAGCTTAGACTTTACCAGATGAAGTCACGTGATGATGGCAACCGGGCCACGCTTTGGGAGACAGATGAGCAATATGGAGGTATTTTAACACACAGGTGGAATGAACCAAACCACAGACTCGGCGCACGTCTCATCTTTATGTTGCAAACTGCAGTCTTTAGTAATCTCTCAATTTGCATGAACGTAAAGAAGCTTTGCCCGTCGTGTGATTGTGACAGTCAGTGTGGAACTTCAAATCAACGTTTATTTTTAGAGTTTTTCCAAAGACTCTCATCATTTATTCTGACATCTTTTTTTTTCTAAGGACTAAACAGGACTTCTCCTCCTTGCAGGTGATGTACTTCAGCTCCTTGTTTCCCTACGTCGTCCTGATCTGCTTCCTGGTTCGGGCGCTGCTGCTGAAGGGCTCCATCGACGGGATTCGACACATGTTCACACCCAAGGTAGAGCACGACTGAAGCCGCATTCCTCCATTCAGGAACAGAGTCAGAGCTGATTGGTCCCTTATTCTACACAGATTTAGAAATATTCGCCCCTCTAATACCATTTATACTATTAATTGGCCAGTATTCGCTCACACTCTTCGATATTTTTATTTTTTTTCCTTTTACACTTCCTTCGCTTTCCTCCCTGATAGTTTCCCTGCATGAGCTCAAAGAGTACATCTTCACGTGATAGGCTGGCTCCTCGGGAATGAGCAGCCAATAGCACGGCAGGCCACAGAATCATGTCACCATGGAAACAACAGCTACAAGGTCCTTATGTAACCAGCCACCCCGAGACGGTGATTTTCAGCAGAGCACGTCTGTCTTTTGTGTCTGCTGCGTCTCGTCACCCGACGTCTCCAAGAGCCGGCGGCAGTTTAGTGTGCGTCCTGCTCCGAGCTTACAGGGGCTGAGGGGAAAATATGGAAAAATATGAGATGGTATGCAGAGGGTCTGACAGGGTGCGATGGTAAATGTTGTGGAAAAGATCATTGTATTGCTGTCCTTTAAAGGAGGAAAGGTCACTGCCAGATTTGAGCTTCTGCGTACTTCACTTTAAAATACAGAGAAAAATCATCTTTACATTTATTCATACCTTCATGTGCATGCATTCAATTGTTTTTTAATCAATAATAAAAAAAAACATAAATCACATTATAGTTACCAAATTATTGTAAGCTAATATCACTGACATTTATTATGTTATTAGATTAATTTTGATATTAAAATTTGCCTGATGATCCGAAACATTTAAATGTGACAAAAAAGTGGCAACAGCAAAAGAAGAAGAAACGCAGTAAGAGCTCTTTAAAACAAGAGCATTTAAAGAATATTTTAAATACATCAATTTCCTCGTATTCTTTGTTGATGTGTGAGATCTAATAATTACTTATTTGTTTATTTTGGTCATTTACAGTCTAAAATGAACATATCATGTTAACATAAACTAAAGTTTTGAAGGAAGGGAACAGTTTGAAGGGAAAAAATATCTTATATGGTTTCCCCCTTCTCTCAAAGTCAATTTATTATAGTATAAGCATCTCAGCATAAATCAATCTATCCATGTAAATGGCAATTTGTGTATATAAAAATAGCAACAAAAAAAACATTATACTTGTAGTGATACAGCACTACTGAACCAAGATATGTCTTTATATCTTGATAGAAAATTATATTTTATTATTTCCTTAAAAGTAAAAATAGATCCACTTTGTTTTTCTTTTTTATTATTATTCTTTCTGATCCTTTCAAATTATAAACGCCGTCTCTTTCTATACATTTTTATTTTTTGTTTTGCAAGCATTAACAACCGAGCGTCTCTGCTCTAACCTCAGCTGGAGATCATGCTGGAGGCCAAGGTGTGGCGGGAGGCGGCCACCCAGGTCTTCTTCGCTCTGGGTCTCGGCTTCGGCGGTGTGATCGCCTTCTCCAGCTACAACAAGCGCGACAACAACTGCCACTTTGACGCCGTCCTGGTGTCCTTCATCAACTTCTTCACCTCCGTGCTGGCCACACTGGTGGTGTTCGCTGTGCTGGGCTTCAAAGCCAACATCATGAACAGCAAATGTGTTGCTCTGTAAGTGGGAACTTCCGACGACAGACTGAGATCAGTTGAAAACAGCGAAAATAGGCCCAACGGCCGGGTCTTGATTTTTAGGGCTGAATGATTCGTTTTTTTTAATGCTCAATCTTCTGTTGTTTTAGAAACACCAATAAGATTGTGGCGCTGCTGGGGAGCGACATCGAACAGAGCCTTATTCCCCACCACATCAACCTGACGCAGGTCAGTCAGGTCACTGCTGAAGACTACCATCAGATGATACAGATCATCAAGGGGGTGAAGGAGGATGAGTTCCCCAAACTGGGGCTTGAGTCTTGCAGTATTGAAGATGAGCTCAATCAGGTACATGAAAAAAACAAAAACTCAAGTTTTGAGTTTTTTCTACGTGTAAACTGTTAAAATAAAGTTATGACTCTGTGGCCACCAGGTAGCTTTTTGATTATTTTACAAGGAGGATTCGCTCATTTCTAGCCTCAGCGACCAGGCTAGCTAGCACTAGCCACCAGGCTAGCTAGCACTAGCCACCAGGCTAGCTAGCACTAGCCACCAGGCTAGCTAATATTAGCAACACAAGCCGATAAAGTAGTCCTCTCCATTTAAAGTTCCAGTTGAACTGGTTGTCAGTTTGATTATGCTTTGTCTAAAATAAGGTTTGAAAATACATGGAGGTAATTCAGTTATTAAATTAGCATTTGGATTGTACCGTTCTCTATCATCCATTTATTTGCTAAATTGTCATTTTCTCTTATAAACTCTCATTCACATAGTAATAGTTCTATCAACGGAATTGAACATTTCGATCAGAACACATTTACAACTTGAAGTTGTTTTTTTTTTATTTTATTTTATTTTTTCAAATTTATTAACTTATTTCCCCGATACAAAGCACTTTAATTAGCATTGCTGTAAATGCGCCAGAATTGGCCAATCGGCTATTTTTCCATTTGTTGTCAGGAAAATTGACCGTACTGTCAACTGTTATTGTACAGTAAAAACCCCAGAGTAATGGTAAAAAATAAAAACAAACAAAAAACACAGACAGCTCAAAAATGAAAGTTGAAGTCTTCTTTGAATATTTTCAGGTAATCAATATAGAACTTTGGTGAGGGAATGTCAACCCATCACAGTGTTCTCCTTTTATACCGATTCTGTTTTTTAAGTGCATCAGTTTACAGTAACGCGGTTCTTCAGTGTAACTTCAAGGAGTGGAAACCAGCATAGAAAAGTTTAAAGTTTTACATGTGTGTTTAAATGAGCAATACATGCAGCCACTCAGCAGTCACTAGGAACTCACCCTGGGGGAAAAGGCTGCAGCTCTTTCTTTATGAAATATACAAATGTTTACCTCTAAAAAAAATAAACTGCCATGAACTAAGATCAAAACAAGCTGTGTTCCCATGATGCTCCAAGCTTTAAAAAAATCCATTATTCAGTTCAAAGTTCTGAAAGATCTATGGCTATCACTACGTCATTATATTGAATTTGGAAAAGGGAATTAAAAGGAACCAACAACTTTTTTAGTCTGAAATCAAAACTTCAACGGGACATTTTGATAGCTGAGCTTTCCTCTCAAACAGCAAATTCAATCTGCAAACATCCTAGAAACAGATTTAGGAAGAAAAGAGAGACTTGTGATAACTTCATTTCCCGTCCCTCCTCCAGGCTGTCCAAGGCACAGGCCTGGCCTTCATCGCCTTCACGGAAGCCATGACCCACTTCCCGGCCTCACCTTTCTGGTCCGTCATGTTCTTCCTCATGCTGATCAACCTGGGCCTCGGCAGCATGTTCGGCACCATCGAGGGCATCCTCACCCCGCTGATCGACACGTTCAAAGTCCGCAAGGAGTTTCTTACAGGTCAGAAGGAGTGGTCACCTAGCAACAAGCTCTTTGACCACAAACATTACCGCCAGCCACTAGAAATGTTTTAGCTTTTAGATGCCAATGTGATAAAGCTGAAGGAGAGATGCAGGGCTTATGAGGTGAGATTGTCCCAATTGATTTTGTCATTGCTTTAATTAAAAACATCACAGTTATTTGACGGGTTGTGAATAAGACTGTTATGACACCTTCATAAACATGTAATAACACCTGTCATGAACATGAGTAAGTCTTCATGACTATTTATGACTGTTGTCATAAAGTGTCATTCAGTAAATCATGACACTTTTAATACAAAGTCGACATTATTAACCAAGAAATCGTGATCTGACATAAATTTGTTATAAAAGTATTACTGATTAAACTTTAAAAATTATGTAGCGTTATGTTATTAAAGCTAAAGTGAAAATGGCTGCAAACTGATGCGCAACTATACAACTATACATCTTTGAAAAGCAGAAGTAGAGCCTCCAGCACAATCACTAAGAGTGCAACAGGTGGTTTCTGGATGGTAGATGAACAACAAAACACTCGTCTTTTCCAGCAGCCATTGTAAAGCAGATATAGCGGTAAAACCAGCTGACCAAATGTATTGGAGCTCCGCTTTAGTTGCTAGGTAACAGGCAGTGACGTTACTTTGCTGAAGGTTTTTGAAGCGACTCATTTTCCAGACACCAAAAAAAGAATTAACTTATTGCCAAAAACCGGCTGGATGTTTTTTTTTTTTGTTTTTTTTTTTAAGCTTGGTGAAAGTATAAAAATGTACAAAATGCGAATTTTGCATAATTCCTTTAACAGGAACTTGTTGATTTCAGTAGAATCTGTCCCGGCTCTAAAAGTAGATACACCAGCAAGAAAATGAAACTCATTTTCATTTTGGGACATATCAGAAATCTGAATGCTTTTTAAAGGGCCAGTTGTGCCAGAATGTATTGATAAAACCAATTCAGCTGTCAAAATACCAATAAATAGGTTTTGGTTTCAGTTATTTGTTTGCTTGTTTCATGACGTGTTTCTTAAAATGAAATCACACTGATCAGTCCGTCCAGGATTTTGCGGTGGTTTTTGTGAGGGTTGTTTTGTAATCAAAATCACAGATTTTGTGGCACTAATTTAGAAATATTTGCAAAGCATTTATAACATATTTGTGCTAATGTATGTTGTTCTTGGCCAATTTAGGAAAACATTTAATTTTTACAGTTAAAAATCAGAAAGAAATGTGGTAATCTGTTGATTTTGTGTGAATCTTGAGTAAGTTCTGTGGACTTGTTGAAAAACTGGAGGGACTTACTGGCGTAATTTGGAGTTCGGAGGGCCACGTAAACAGCTACGGCGGGCCAGATTTGGCCCCCGGGCCTTTAGTTTGACACATGTGGCATACAGCCTGCTGAGTTCCCGCCTCTGTGTTGCAGTGGGATGCTGCGTGTTGGCCTTCTCCATCGGCCTCCTGTTCGTCCAGCGCTCAGGGAACTACTTTGTGACCATGTTCGACGACTACTCGGCCACGCTGCCTCTGCTCATCGTGGTGGTGCTGGAGAACGTGGCCATCGCTTGGTTCTACGGGATCGACAAGTAAGCGTGTCAGCAGGCGACACAAACAAGCCTCCCGGCCCGATTCTTTGCGCTCGCCTTGTAAACACGCCGATTTCCAAGAACTACCATGATTTCGGCGAAACAAAAAAAATGCTCCTCCTGCTTTTCCCCAGATTCTTTGAAGACCTGAGGGACATGCTGGGCTTCACTCCGTACCGCTTCTACTACTACATGTGGAAGTACATCACGCCCATCCTGCTGCTGCTCCTGCTCTGCGCCAGCTTCGTCCAGCTGACCATGACGCCTCCCAGCTACAGCGCCTGGATACAGGAAGAGGTAAGCGGAGGCCTCCGGCGTCTCCACGGCAGACGTCCCCCCTCAACCCCCCTGCTCTGTGGCCCTGGAGCCGAATGAAAGCAGATTAAAGGGGGATCAGAGGGAAGCCGGGCGGTAGCGCGAAAGTACAAAAAACACAAAACTTCTTGGAAACAAGCATGCTTGAGCGGCGTTTCAGCCAAGAACAATAAACAGGATGTTTGGTCTGCTGTAGAAACACCAAAGCACCTGTGTGATTTTAGAACCAAGTGGAACAAAGATTAAACGAGTCAAAGTTCTAAACATAGTCTTCAGTTTTTCGAGAAAAGCGTTTTTTGTTTTTTTTTAATGTGTGTGAGTTTCTTGCAAACGCATTCGCACGCTTTTTAGTCACGACACGACCGCAAACTTCAATGTGTCGTGAAACAATGCAAAGTAGTGCAGATTAGTCAAGGAAAGTAAAAAATTAATGATTTTCTAATTTTTTATTGGAAAGTTTGCTCCGTCTCACTCACACTGTGTACATCCATTTTTAAGTCCTTGAACAGATTCTCAGTTGGTTTCAAGTCTGGACTTTGACTATACCATACAAACAAATGAATATGCTTGTATTTAAAGCATGTCTTCTCTAGCAGGTTTTCTGACAGGACTAGTTTGTTCCCTCTGTGTTCAGGAGGCTGTGCAGAGCAAATTGAAATGGAAATAAAAGTTTTATCCTCAGAATCCCTCAATTTATGTTCAGTTGTACAAAAAAAAAATTATATATATATATATATATATATATATATATATATAGTTATTTTGCTGTCAGTTTGATGTTAAATTGCTTAGAATATAGGTGTGATGCTAATTCGATCCACTAGGCACTTAAGGAATGAAGCAAACTTTTCAATCTCAGAATGTTGATTCTTTCATTGATGCTGCTTTTGCTCAAACAAGACTTTGAAATTGAATCTTGATCAAGCACTGATTTTGCAGCATTACACTGCAAACCCAGTTCAAATGCACAGTCTCATGAGCTCCAAGTCTCACTTTTTGCTCTAATCCCATAGAATTCCAATAAAATAACTTGATGTCTGTGGTTGCATCGTCACCTTGTCACATCTCTCACCTCTGCCCCCTTCAGGCCGTAGAGAAGACCCTCCACTTCCCTCCCTGGGGCATCGCGGTTTGCATCTCTCTGGTGGTAATGGCCATGATGCCCGTACCCGTGGTCTACTGCCTGCGCTACTTCAACATCATCGACGAGAACACCAGCGGCATCTCCACCGTCTCCTACAAGAAGGGCCGCGTCATCAAGGAGAGCCCCCGGCCGGAGGACGACGACGACGCCAGCCTGATCCACGGCAAGACCCCCAGCGAGGCGCCCTCGCCGATGCCTGGGAAAAGCATCTACCGGAAGCAGAGCAGTGGCGGCGGCACAGAGGCGGACACAGCTCCCAACGGCCGCTACGGGATCGGTTACCTGATGGCGGACATGCCAGATATGCCTGAGTCGGACCTGTAGACTGACTGCGATAGTTAGCCCCGCCCCGGCCATTTCTCTCCTCCACCCTTCTGCGTGCTTTAAGTCAGCCATTGTCATTGTTGTACATTGTTACTGCACTGTATATTCTTTGTAGATATAAGGTAGCTGCTCTGTTGTTTGTTGTCTCTGAACCTTATGTGACTGTAAGCCTAAAAACAAACGGTTTTGGAAGAGAGATTATTCTTGTCCAACTTATTTGCTTGAATTCACCCCTAAACTCTGACCCTCTTCAGTTTTGGCCCCTCTTAGTGAACCTGTAGAGCTCACAGAGTCCTGAAGGTCTTTTTGTGGTTTAGTGCCTGCTTGCAGTGAAAAGGTTGTCTACATTTAGGTTCCTATATTAAATCATTGAGGTTTGTCCCAGTGTATACACCATGGATGATGTAAAGACACAAGTTGGAATGTGTTATTATTTCTGGCCAAAGTTCACGTCAGCACTGTTAAAACAGTGAGAGGACGGCGCTTGTATTCCACTCCTATGATTGCAACAATCATAGGAGTGTGATTGTCGCACAATCACACTCCTATATGTGATTGTCATTTACTGACACCAAGTCACTAAATGACTTAGTGTGCCTACATCATTTATATTTGTTTATAGAATACATGGCTGTACATTTGAGGTATTCTGTAAAAACAATATAAATATTATAAATATATTTATCCTGATAGTTTGGATACCAGAGCAGTGTTTTTAAGGTTCAGAGGTACTTAACTCTCATGTCTTTGTTTTTTTACTAATGTTCTGTCAGTGTTAATGAGGACTGCGTCCTCTTTGTAAATATTTTTTTCATGAAATGCTTAAATTGCGATGTCTCTTTCCCCCCTCCTCCAGCTTAAGAATAAAAGTGGAAAGCAATCCGTACTTTGACACTTATTTAAGTTTTGGCTGTTTTATGTTTTGATACGGTGCCAGATGCATTTATTAGCACTTCAGTTTTTATTGCACTTGTATAATCCCTCTGTGAATATTCGAGGGATTTTTTTTTACAGTTCAGAACAGCACAAAGTCTTCTGCTGTAATTTTTTTATTAATATTATACTAATTATAAAACCAGACTTAACAGAAATGTTCTGTAGAGTCAGCATTTCAAGTGGGAATATCCCCACTCCAAATCCAATATGGCTACCATTTGTAACTTATTCGTCATTTATAAAGAAAATGTTGCTACAATGTTTGACAGAGTCAAACATTGTAGAAAAGTCATGTAGAAAAGCTACTTGGAAATGTAACTAGTTACACGTCACCTCTGAAATTTGAAAGGAAAAATATTTGTTTTTAGTTATTCTGCTAACCTATTTCGGTTACCATGTTCTAGCCATCTCTATTTCAGCTATCTAACAGCAAGAGGTCATTCCTAGCTAGATAACTAGATAACTATAAATGAGAATAATACAACGCACATGATATACCAGGTTGAAAAGCACCAAATGAAGATGATCCTTGATCCAGACTCTGACTTCAGTAGCAATTAAAGCGCAGCAAGTAAAAAATTATTCAGTTTAAGGCTTTTACACATTTTACTTTGTTGACAGAACTGTACACATTGTAGCAATATACACAAAGTAGCAATAATTTTATTATATATATATATATATATATATATATATATATATAGTTTAAATGCAAAATAAAGAAAACAGACTAAATGCATGACCCTTAAGTGTAAAGGACACAGACAATAAAACCGTAAACAAAATAACTTTTATTGGTGTCACAATGACTTCAGCTATAAGAATGAATGTATAAAAAAACCCAAAAACCTCCACAACATGTGCAGAGCAGGCAGCATTAGAAGAACTAATTTCCCCATCTATGTTGAGTGGCTTACCATACTGATAAATATGCATTCACAGACACAAATAAATAATCAACTTGACACTTTTTTATGGCTTTGTGGCAGAGGGTTTAGCATACAGGGTGAAAATCCATATCTGTTTATTGGAAGCAGGATTTTTTTTTTACATCTCTGCTGTCAGACTTCAAACACAAAAGTTAAACAAACAGTGTCCCTTTACAAAAATCTCCTGAAAATTAAAAGTCGGTCATCATCTGATGAAATATGCCACGCTGTAAGGTGTGCTTTGCTGAAGAAAAAACAAAGACAAATATATGATGCGGTTCTTCGGGGAGCGGCTCCAGTCTTTCCTTACCGAACATCAGAGTCCTGAAAAGTGCTGCTGGGTTGTCAGGCGCTGAGGTAAAACATCCTCTTCAGTGCGGCTGAAGAGTTCATCCCTTTGGCTGACTCCTCTGTTTAAAACAAAACACTGAGGTGAGATTTCAGTCACTATTATTGCTGATGCTACATGAACAACCAGAAGCAAACAAAACATTCACAATAACTGCTTTTCTATAGTAAGAAAGATACTTTTGAGTACTTTTACCTCCACAAACCGGAGGCAGCAATATCATGGTTGGGCTTTTAATAATAATAATAATTTTACTTCAGCAGTGTGTCCTATCGCTGATAGGACACACTGCTGTGTGTCCTATCAGCGGTGTGATAGGACACACAGCATCCTATCACAGACTGAAATGAAGTGAAACATTTCATTTCATTTCGAAATGAAATGTTTTTTATTTCAAAATAAAAAAAAGTCATACAAGAATAACTGAATAAAGTCATACAACAATGAAGTCCAAACAATGAGAATAAAGTTGTAATTATACAAGGGTAATGTCATATTACTGGAATAAGGTCAGAATAAAACGAGAATTAAGTCATTATTAGGATAAAGTCATAAAACTAGAATACAGTCGTAATATTATCAGAATGACGTCATAATATTAAAAGCATAAGATTCTATATTAGGAGAATAAAGTAGTGATTATATGATCATTCTTCCAGGAAAAATGAATCAAACACAAAATGCGAATTGTTGAGCATCTTGTATTGCTTTAGTATTGTTTTTTTTTTATTATTATTATATTTAAAAGTGTTTTGTTTTTTTGTTTTTTTCTTCCTTTATTCGAGAGTAGCAGGACAGGTAAGTCGGTAATGAAAGTGGGAGAAGACATGCAGTAAAGGTCAGCAGGCCAGGACACGAAGAGAGGACCAAGACCGAGCTCCACGTCAGAACCCCAGTATCGGTTTTTAGAAATAAGGATATACTGGATCTGAGCTTGAATTCACCAAATTCTCTGATGAAACATATCGAGAGCCGACTCGGACCTGTCGCTCAGGCGTGATGCAGCTGCTCTCTCATCCTGGCCGCGGCCCGCTCCCTATTCTCACAGTGCTTCTTCAGGTCTTTGACCTCCAGAGGGAGCATGCTGCTCCACACCATCAGCACCGACTCCTCATCTGAGAGACGGCAAACAAACACACACAGACATGTGTCACTTTCTGCAGAGAAAGCCGCGCAGTGAGGCCAAACGAGGACACTCACCGTCCCGGTTCCTGTCTCGTGGGAGCCTCCGGCCCAAAACCAGCACTGCGTTCTTCCAGTTCATCGACTCTGATAGTAGGAAAGAAGAAAAAAAAAAAGAAACATTTGTGCAAACACTGTCACACACTGACAAAACTCCCAGCGTGTGGCTCGTCGACTCGTCTGCACGCAAACGATGAGAGAGACAGTGAATCTAAAAGCCAAACAAAAAGTCAGCTGCTTAATAATTGTATTTTTTTTTTCACCATTTTGTTCTCACACTCTCCTTGCTGCACAGCAGATAAGAGCTGCTCTGAATCTGAGGCGGTGGTGAGTTAACCTTCAGGCTGTGGAACACAACGCCTCAGGAAACATCATGTTCTTGTTGGAAGTTTGAAAAGCAGAACTTGGCAAACCTCCTACGTGATGTTAAACTCTGTCATGACTAAGCCATTACCCCAAAAGTTTTATTTTATATTTCAGATGAGGGTCTAATGTTGCTTCATACTCCAAATAGAAGATAATAGAATAAACATTGTTCCCAAAGAATAAACCTACACTGCAAAAACACAAAATCTTAAAAGTTTTTTTTTCTTAGTCTATTTTTTAGTAAAGTTATCTCAGCACACTTGAAATAAGACAAAACTAACTCGAAAGTAACTTTTCACCAAGGTATAGGACCATGTTTGAAGTAAATAATTATGTAATATTGATCAGAAATTGCTAGTTTTTCCCATGTTACAAGTGAAATAATCTACTTGTATTTTTTAAATCAATATTAAAGAATTATTTATTTAAAACAAGCTCCTATGTCTTGCTGAAAAGTTGCTTAGTTTTGTCTTATTTCAAGTGTACCAAGACTTCCACAATAAACTAGACCAAAAATACTTGGTAAGATTTTGTGTTTTTGCAGTGCGTGCAGTGAAATCCGTGTAAAAAAGTTGATGACCCACGTATGACTGCAGAGACGATGGCGCGGATGGAGTCGCACAATGGTGCCACCACCTGCAGAACCTGGTGCTTGGACAGCTCCAGCAGGAGCAGGTAGCCCCCTCTAGTGCCGATCCAGAGCGCTGCAGTGTTCTGCATCATCAAAGTCTTCACCGTGGCCCAGGAGGGCGACGCCTCGGAGAGCGGCTCCGCCCCGCCGCCCCGCCTGTGAGGGACGGCCCGGTCACTGCCTGATTCACAACGGATTCGATCAAAGTGCAACGGAGCGTACCTGATGATCTGAGCGCAGTCGATGCAGTCGACCATCCTCTGGCTCTTCTTGTCCCACACCTCCACGGTCGGACTGCTGGCTTTGCTGAGATACACGTGTCTCTCCACCACCATGCGGGAGACACACGCCTCGCTGCTCTGACCCCGCTGCTGACTGGAGGAGGGCGTAGCACATCCAGTACTATTGTTACTCCAACTAACATCAGTGTGAATATCTGTTAAACCCTTTAAATCGACACTGAGGCCGTTATGATGGCAAATTTTTCTGGACGATAAATCGTCCCAGAAGTTATTGCAATAAACGATAATATTGTTGTTTTGAGACCATTTTCAAGTTATATAATGATAGTGGCATAATAATGCAAGAACACATTCTCAAAGATCAATAAACTGAATTCTAATAAACATTTAAACTGGAACTGGAAGACATTTTAAAGATCCAAAATAAATAAACAAAATATCATTGGGTCCAGACATGAGACTCACCGGAAGATGAGGTTCGGTTTGGTGTCGATGAACTTGCAGACGTCGTAGTCAGCTGAGAAGCAGAGGATCTTGGTCCCGCAGCCGGCCCAGACCGACCTGTTGTCCAGCGAGTGGGTCGACTGGCCCAAACACATGAGCGGAGTGCTGGCGTTTCCCACGGTAACGCTTTTCACTGGCTGGCCATTCTCCTGCTGGAAGGAGGAGAGCAGACAGCTGTGATCACCAAACAACACACTGGACCCGACGGTTCTGAGTGAGTGGTTACCATGAGCACAGACTCCTCATAAACACTCAGAACTCCATCTGCGGTGCCGACCAGCAAGTAATTCATTCTTTGGCTGCAAAGAAATCAAAAATGAAAAATAGAAATAATTATTCCCACAAAAATAATATCAAAAAAGCTGCAACGTTTCAGTTCTGAGTCGACACATTCAGTATTGTGTCATTGTGTAAGATGAATATAAGATGTTTTTAAGTCAAAATGCTCTCTAGAGCACACACACACACACAGCGTGCTCTAGAATTGTCTAGAGCAGCAGATAATGATTTTCACTACAGCATCAGCTCCAGTGGTTCTGTAAGGACTTACGTGCGCCGAGGGTGTACATGGAAGTACAGCGAGGTGACGGCATCGGTGACACTCTGCAGGTGGTGATAAGTGGACACGTCCTGGGTGCTGACGACCAGTAAGGAGCCAGACTGCATGCCTGCCACCAGCCAATCAGATTCCTCATTTGGGATCTGAACCGTTACGAGGCAAAGGACGGGGCTGGTATCGACCTCCTGTTCACAAGGTCAGGAAAGAGTTCAAATACTTTAGTTTAAAAGAAGTCAAACAAGAGGCATCAAGTTTTGGGGCCTGTATTCGTACCTGTGTGGTGACCACGTTGGTGTGCAGGTCCACGGCTGTGATGAAGCCCTTCCTCTTGGAGCTGCTGCCCCCACCTAGCCAGGCTGTGTGGCTTGATGTCTTCTGGTCGTCGTCGCCGCTGCTCATTGTGATGCACTGAGCAGTAAACATACTGGAAAACTTCACTTCACTTATTAAGCTCAGCATTTCCCCTGAATTCAGCCGGTCAAACACCTGGACACATCACAAATGCAAAATGAATAAATAAAGACGGTAAAAAAAGATTTGATCTATAAAATTGTTTCCTTGTGCTTGGGATTCAAAAACCTAGCTTGTACCGGCAGATCCTTAAAATATATAAATTAATATAGCTAAAATTAAGGCCTTAAAATATCTTAAATTTATTTAAAGAATAACTGGACTCTAAATAAGTTCATGACAGGTTTTGCATTTTGATTGTTCGTTTTTCTTGCAGGACTCTGTCAAGGACAAGTTTAAGTCAGCTGCAGACATCTTTATTGCGTCCTGTGACTTGAGGCAGTTGGAGCTACAGCTAACTACCTGCTAACATTCCCCTGCTTGTTAACTAGCTAGCTTTTTGTGCCTACCATGGATAAATTAGCTGGACGATGTTTGTCTTCGCCTCATTTCTGTTGCTAACCTACACAATGCTACATGCATTCTGTACAAAAAAGCTTGGCACTATGAGGGTTAAGGAGATAGAGAGCCATGTCCAGTGTGAAATCCACAAAGCTGTTGTCAAGAGCCAAAAACAGACCCCAGAAATTTTAGTTTTTCTCTCCTGGTCTGGTGGAAGCTTCCCAGAAAACTCCACGGGGATCACTAGCCATAGCACTGATTTCAGAGGAGCATGTGGTGCAACACTGACGTTAGAGATTTAGAGGATTTTAAACAAGGTGGTCAAACACCAGTCTTATTTTATTTCAACAAAGTTGTCACCATGGAGGGAATTACAACTGAGATGGACGAGAAAAGGAAAAGAGTAGAGATGGAACAAAAAGAGAATAGAGAAAGAAGAATAAAAAGAACTGTACTTAATGTCTTCAACTAAAGTATGAATATGATAATATCTAAAGGTCTCACAAGTAGTGCCATTTATTCCTCAATAGTTTCCCATTTGCATATACAAAGATGTAAAATATGAAATTTCCTTTTGTACATTTCTGTCATGATACAGGTCAGGAATTTAATTCCTAATGTTCTTAAGGCCGTAAAAAGTCTTACATTTGAGTTGGTGAAACCTGCAAAAATTCTGTAGACTCCGTGAGGTTCTGAAATAACCTACATCCTGGTTCTACTACAGATTATTTTTACTCTCAATGACAACTGAAGAACAGGGAACAGCTGTTCAACACCTCACCTGAGCAGAGGTGGGTCGATCCTGTGGGCTTTCCTTCAGACAGTCCATCATCAGAGCCTGGAAGCTGAGCCAAGGTGAGCAGCTATAGTGTTTTACTGGGTCTGTGTAGAAATAAATAAATAAATAAATACAAAAAAGGTCCTTTTTAAAATAATTTTTTGCAAAAATCAGATGTGAACCCAGAGTCAGACTTTCTCTTCACCTGGCAGCTTTCCCTGCACCGCCACTTCATCAAACTCGCTGGGGAACTTCATGCCTTCTAAAATGCGCTCGCCTCTCGTCAGTAAGTCGTACAGCAGCAGGCCAAACGAGAACACGTCCGCCTGCTGGTTGTAGATCACGTTACCCCGGGCGACCTCGGGCGCTCGGAAACCTGCCAGACGGAGGAGGACATAAGACATAAGAAACTTTATTGTCATTCACATCACATGTGGTACATGGGGTGGAACGAAATTGGGTACCCAAGGTCCCCGGTTAAACCCCACAACAGCAAATAAATACAATAAAATAAAGTGCAGTAAGATAAAAAGTAATACTATAGTACTACTGTATACATAACCCTATCTAGTAGATAGGATAAAGTAGCTATGGGAGTAAAGTGGCTCTTATAAAGTGGCTGAGTCAAGTGTCCGGCTAAAGAGACCAGTCAGTACTCTTGTTTCGGGTCAGCCTGAATCGGCCACAGAGAAGAAACTGACTGACCTGGAGTCCCCTCGGAGCTCCTCACGCCCATGCTACAGCAATACTGAGCGATCCCGTAGTCGGTGATTTTGGCGATGATCTCCGAGTCGCTCTTCAGGTTGAAGAGGAGCACGTTGTGGGGCTTCAGGTCCCGATAGATAATCATGGCGGAATGGAGGTACCTAATCACAAAGATCAATCACTGACTGACTGAATGGATATCGCATTTAGTCATTCTACGTCAAAGGTTTGTTCATGTAGAACCAAGACAGCAAAAACTAAATTTGTACTATGAATGAACCGTCTTAAAATAAGCAAAATTACAAAAGATGTGATTTTCAGGGGATAAAAAAGGATCAAATTAAACCTATAGACTTGCATTACACCTTTACCTATTTAAGTCAAGTTTATTTGTATAGCACTTTTCAGCATCAAGGCCGTCCACAATGCTTTACACCATGCAAACATAATTCTGTCTCCAATTATGAAAGACTGGAAACCAGAAAACTGGTTGACAACCGTCTTCTGGTTGTCAACCAGAAACCAGAAGACTTGAGTGGTCCAGAAGAATTTAGTGTGTTTGTGTTTGACCAGCATGCCTCCCCTTTTTAATATTGACTTGATATGGAGAATCATACTGACTACAGAGTGTTTAAATCTAGTACTGAGGAAGAACAGATACAGATTCCTCAGGCAGTAGCAAAGGGTTTCCTTTGATCTCAATGGTTAAAGCACATACATCAAAGAACAGATGATGCAACACTATGGTAATCCTGTTTCAATTTATTGGAAGCTTCAAATTTGAGATTTGGCTGTATTTTCTGCACACAGAGAAAAGGCAGGAAGAAATGAAGCACATTTTGTGAAAAATCAAGTTTTACTATGCCAAGAAACTGTCTGTCTTTCCTGTTGTGTTTATTGTGATATAAAGGTGTAAAATTTATGTTGCTTCCGAGTAGAGAAAGAGTTACTTTTTCCAGTGATGTCATGGTTTCCTTTTTCATTTTCCATTAATTAATGATCACATAATCTGGGGCTGAAAGTTAAATACTTTCCCATCCTTTTCAATCAAAGAGTTCCCAAAAGTTTTAAAGTAACGATTTACTGAATAGGTAAGAAACACCTAAAAATGCAGGACATATTAAGACAGAGGTTGATTTTTAGACTTTAGTCGAGGTAGGTGAGACTGGTGGATAAGATCGGCTTCACATTAAGGAAATATGGCTGACTTATCGACTGGTTGATTTATCAGCGTACCCTAAAATTAACCAAATCAAAAAATTTACATGTTAGATATTATACAACATCCTGATTTATGGAAACAAAACATCTTCACTACCACTTTAACTCTGTAATTTTTTAATATGACTAGGAAAACTTCAAATACAGACTGCAGAAGCTGGTCCTCATATTCTAGTTTTTTTCTAACTCTGTACCTGAGGCCATCTGCCACATGCAGCGCGATCCTGTGCTGCAGCTTCCGGTTCAGGCTGCCATTCTCGTGGTTAAAGAGGGAGTCCAGAGAGCCTCTGTGAGCGAGCTCCATCACCAGGACCGGAGGAGCGGAGCTGGCGGCCAGCAGGCTCACCAGGCTGGGATGTCGGAGATGACCCAGGACTGCCAGTTCCTGGAAAAAACAGCAAATGGGTTTTATCTGTGAAAGAAAATTTTCTTTTTTCTACTTTTATGAAACGGTTTTTATAACCAAAAAAAAAAAAAAAAACAGTCAATCATCGACTTCAACAAATGTCTAAAACCCAACAATAACATCCATTGCTGCGGCAGAACCCTTCCAGCAGTACCTGTCTGAGGAGTCTGTGGACGTAAAGATCAGAAGCATGCTTGTTGAAAACCTTCACAGCAACTTCTTCGGTTTTATAAATTCCTCGATAAACTGTTCCAAAACCTCCGTCCCCTTCGAAATATAAGATTTAGAAATATTAAATTTTTATAGAACAAACAATTTCAGGAGACTTATTTTATTAAAAAAACAAAAGGTACCTAGTCTGTGTTCTTTGGAGAGGTCTACCTCCAATTCCTCCCCATCCAGTGAAATTCCTGCAGACTGGTCACTCAGCACCAGGTCTGGGGCGATCTGAGAGATCGGAAGCTTGCAGCGCGGATTCTCTGGGTTCACCATCAAGAAATCTAGGATCAACACGGCCATTAGGTCTGTTTTTAGTTTGAGTAATGCTGGGACTATGCACTGGGAGTTTTAGAATCACTTTTAGGAAGTCAGCTCATATTTTGCAACCAAATATCATCAGAAGAGAAAACCAAAAAGAAGACAATGTCATCGGAATAGATTCTGAATTTACCGTTGGGAATTAAAGGGACGTACCTTCATCAAAATGGTTACAAAGGTCTTCTAGCAGAATCTTGCTCCACTCCTGGCCATCTTCAAAACTGTAGAGAGCCCACTTCTTTAGCAAAGCTTCTCCATTGCCATGCATGTCGGTGTTGAGCAGACCAGAAAACCATTCCTCCAGTATGGAGTCAACGTGGTCCACCACTTGGCCCAGTAACACTCGGCCTGGACAAAAGGAGAAAATAGGAAAACCAGGAAGCAATGCCGTCAGGGATGGAATTATGTGGCTTATCTTTAGAGACAATCCAGCATAATAAAAAGTAAGAGGGATCAAATGGAATAAATTGCTGATGCAAATAACCATCTAGAATTACAATTCTTTTATCATGTTTGAGACCATACAGTATCCTTTGCACCTTGTGGTACCTTTTTGAGATGAGGGAACAGTTATCCTCACAAAGCTGGAGGGACTCTGCTCCTCTGAAGCGGCCTCCATCAGACAGTACGCGTCAGGGGACCAATTCAGGTAAATACCTCGCCTCCAGAAAATACGGTTGGGTCGAAGCACCTTTTCTGGAGAGAAAAAAAAAGTGAAAACGTTAATAGCGACTGTCTTTCTTTCCTGGAAATCTTAAGCTGCTGTCCCTGATTCTCAACATTTGACATCTGTTAAGTGGGTCTACACTAAAGGAATTCTAAAGGAATTGAAGTGGAGTTTGAGGAACATCAGAACCTGTATTTGTGTCACTTCTGTCGTAAACGGTGTGTTAACTGGAATCCATAGTATGGAATTCACAGTGTTAGGTTGTGTCATTCCCAGGTACGTTACTATTTTTAATGTTCTTGTGTCATTTACTTTATACTTTTATTTTAAAAGGTCAACTGATCATCCAGGAATTAAATGTCAATGTTCACGCAGTGCCCTCAGGAGCTCAGATCAATATTAGATTATTTTTTACTTTCAGTTTCAAGCATCAAACATCCAAAGGTAAGTAAAGCATCTATACAGTATAGCACTGAACAGTGGCAACCAGGCTTACCATATGTGATGATCAAATTGTGAGTGCTACAACGTCAAATGTGTATTACAAAGATGGGGGATCATTATGTTCCAACATTAAGACAAAATGCAGGGAGCAGCACTGATGCTAGCAGCCATTGTTGGATTTACCTCTTCCACAGAGCAAATATGAGGAGAACTCCAACAGGCGACTGATCTGCCTAGACCAGAAGTCCATGGGGAAGTAGGGCATCTCATACAGACGCACAATCATCTCAGAGTTTTCACAGTGAGGTAGTTCTATAACTGGTCTGTGTTTGGACAAACTGTTTAAAACAGAACGAATCAGAGAATATCACAAACTTGGCAGCGCTACATGGATGTATTTCCAAATGAAGAAATCTTAATGTACCTGCTGGGTACCAGCAGCTGGTCCTCACCAAAGGGAAGGGCAATCTGAAACTTCTCCAAAAGTTTGAAGAACTGGAGCATGTGGCTCTTGGGGAAATATTTGGTCTCCAACAGAAACCTTTCCACAACAGATCGCTGGACCACTCCCTTTGGTTGCTCCAAGAGGCCACAACTCTTCAAGGTCAGTTTCTGCACAGAGGACAGACCCAGCATGTGTCCCACAGTTTTCACATAAGAGAGTTTAGATACGGTGATTTCAGTGTCATAATGTACGGAGGGGAGAAAATTATGTACTTCACATGCTTACCTGAGACAGAATGTTACACAACCACTGTGGGTTGATAAAGTAAAGTTCTTGAAGTTGGAGAGCAGGGTCGTCAAAGTGTAATAAAATTCCTTAAATGAAAATAAATTACAAGCTGTTAAGAGTGAAAGCTTATATTTAATTAAAGCACAAAATATTGCTGTACAAAAACAAATTTTACTTCAACAAGAACACAGGATTTAAACAGATTTTAGACATTGTAATTATATGTTGAAAACTAGTGTTAGTGCCAGAAATAAAGTCCAGTTCTTAACTGACCCACTTCACTGAGGAAATGGATGGCGTGGGGGAGTTCGGCTTCCTCCAGTTGCAGCTGGCTCTCCTGGATAAGCTGCAGAAGCTTGTCGTACCTGAGGACGGGAAACTCTGGCGGGACTCTGCTCCTCTCTTGGAGAATTCTGCGCTCCAGCTCCACGTAGCAGTCCGGCACCAACTGACCCATAACCTGTTGGCCTTGGATCTGAACAAACAGATGAGGTGTGTGTTAAAGGGGCATGTGTTTTCCAGGAATATTGCCACTTTATAGCACAACCAATTAATTATGTTAGAGTCAATACAACTTTAAAAAAATGCGCTATACAAGTGTGATATAATTTGATTTTATATTACATGATGTACAGCTCATAAAAGTAGATTTTACATAACAATGTAAGTAGTGGGGTGGCTGCTCAGATGCCCGGGTTTCAGGTTTCTTTGCGTTCACCTTGAAGTTGGTGACCTCTCTGATGACCGCCCTGCGGAGTTTGGCGATGGAGTCCGAGTCGTCGCAGAGCGAGACCATGTGACAGTCTCTGATGGCCGAGAAGCCCTGATGGCTCAGCAGCTCCTCTCTGATTTTACTCAGGCACGACTGGATCTGCAGCTCCTCACTCACATCGGTGTGGGTTCCAACAAGGATGACTGGAGACAGCGGAGCCACTGCCTGAGGAAAAAAACATAACAAATGGATGTTTTGGGGAAAATGTGATAAAATTAAATGTATTGTGTGTTTAGTGTGTGGCTCACTTTAATGTTGAAGAGCCAGGGCTTAAGAGCGTCCACCTGACTGGGTCCCTGACTGAGGTCGTAGACGACCAGATAGAGCGCTCTGGATGTGAGGCAGAGAGTGTGAGAGCCAGTGAGCTCCTCTCCACCTGTGGAGCAAACAAGATTATAACTGATGTGCTTCTAAACTCCTTTTACTTTTGGTAAAATAGGAAGTTTTTGTGAAATGAAAACATGAAACCATGAATAAACATTTTAATGTGGCTGAAAAAGGTGTAATAGCCTGCACACCCTTATGCTAATATATTTTAAAGAACTTTGATTCAGTTTAAGCATTCTGTCTTATTTGGTAAGAGTCACCTTCCCACATTTTTACTTGGGAATATTGTCTATTTTGTTTTGCAGAGGTGAAATTATTCCATTCTTGACTTTGAGTGAGTTCTCAGGCTCCATGTGATGGTAAAAAACTAAAACTCTGTTTAACCTGAAAGTGGAGATTTGGGGTCAAAACAGACTGGCTTGGGAAACTTTTTATGATTTCATTCACCTTAACAAAAAACTCAATTCCATCTGATGTCAAAGCAATCCCACGCCTTGATGGCACCATAGCACCAACATGTTTTTTCTTTCTTCGTTTTAGGCTTTTTGTGCAGCCAAAAAATATTAGCTTGCTTTCATTAGACCACAAGATGTTTTCTCACAAGTTTTTACTATACCACAGGCTTTTTAAGGAAGAAAAGGATTATGTCTTTGACTCTTCTTCTGAAGACAATCTCTTGTCTTCTTGAAAAGACAAGAGATTGTCTCTGTCTTCAAGACAATCTCTTGTCTTGAAAAGAAGACAAGAGGTTGTTGTCACAAAGAAAGAGTACATAAACACAAGAAGTTTCTTCAGTATTCCTGTCAAATCTTAATATGTGATTTTTTTGTAACTTCTCTGCAAACTATGGTGTCAGTTGGATGATGCAAATGAGCAGATGTCACAAAAATCCTTCCAGGACAGCTGAACTGTACTTTAAGTTAGGTTCATTATGTTTAATGTTATATTCCCAAGAAAACTGTTTCACTCGATTTTTGATCCATTTCCAAAAACATATGAGTAAGCACACTTATTGGATTTAGGTTACTTTATATACCTTTATATGTTTTTCCCCCATCCAAATTGTTAGACAAGCAGCACTTCACTTCCACTGTTTTTTGCCCACACATATTTCTTGAGTCCCGTTTGCGATGTGAGCCAACCTGAGAAGTCCCAGACGTTCATCAACATTTTCTTGTCCCGTTCCTTGACGATCCAGTCGAAAACGTCCACAGCGTTCTGCTTTGAGTTCAGCTGGGACCGCCTCATCTTCATCAGCTGCCTGATGAGTGTGGTCTTCCCGCAGCTGGTGGTCCCCACCACGATGAGCTTCATGCGGTGGTACGGCACTGCCTTCTTCAAGCGCTGCTGCAGGAACCTGGGAAACGGGACAGACTACTTGACTTTCTGAGAGTGACTAAGTACACAACAAGAGCACAAGGTGCAAATATATTTTTACACTTCAAATAAGACGAAACTAACTTACAATTAACTTTTCAGCATAACGGCTTGTTTTAAAGAGATATTATTATGTGAAATCAATGTTTTTCAGCTTTACATCATGTTATAAAGTTAGTCCCTCATCAAAAACAAACATGGAGTTCGCCCCGCCTGCTGTTTCCAAGCTTCTGCCTCACAGAGCTGCCCTCTCCCCCTACTCTCCCACTCAGCTTCTTCAGACTAGCCAGCAGCAATTAGCAAACACCTGATGGAACTGCACATCTGCTTATTATACAAGCTTCTTCTCAGTGTTATGCTGGTAAAAACATTGCTAAAGGGTTAATAGAGGAGCCAAGTTGTGGTGACTTCCTGAAAGCAGAGCTTCAGAAAAAGCAAGTGTCTTTAAAAAAGACAGATTTCCAATTTCAAGGCGTTAAATTACAAAGTCAAATTTCTTTAAAGCCACATTTGTTATAGCATTTTTAAAAACTGAAGATAACATAGTTATTTGACTGTGCTATAAAATAGCTCTATGTGCCTGGAAAACACATAATAATGCTTTTTTAAGTCAATAGTTCGGTAATAATAATGAAAAGTGCAAGTTGCAAGTGAAATAATCTACCAGAGGAACTTGGCTTCTAATATGAGAAAAATACCTTGTTCCACTAGCAGATTAATTCACTTATAACTAGTACTTCTCATCAATATTAAGGAATTATTTTCTTAAAACAAGTTCCTATATCTTGCTGAAAATGCACTTGCAAGTTAGTTTATTCTTATTTCAAGTGTACTCAGATATTTGCACTAAAAACTAGACCAAAAACTCTTTGTAAGATTTTGTGCTTTTGCAGTATAAGTCAGCGGTGCCCAAAGTGGGTCCTCGAGGGCAGGCGTCATCTTGAATGTTTTAGTTCTCTCCCTGGCGTTAGTGACAACCTCCTCAGCATGTCGATGCTCTTCTTAGGCCTTCTAATGACCCATCAATTGATCCAGGTGTGATAAACCAGGGAGAGAACTAAAACATGCAGGATGCCGGCCATCGAGGACCGACTTTAGACACAACTGGTATAAGTGAAGTTTATATTTAGAAATAAGAACACTGCTGACCTGACTATGTCTTTGGTCTTGTTGCCAATAAGTTTCAGATCCAGGTCCAGTTGAAGGCCGTCCAGAGGAAGGTCCCACAGTCTGCCCAGCTTTCCCATTTCATCCGGGAAAGACCTCAGTCTGTCGTTCCGACTCACATCCAGAGAGTTCAGGCCTTCCAACATGCCGATCTGCGGCGGGATCTGCAAGGAAAACACACAAAGTGTTTAAACGATGTTCTCCTGTTCTGGAATCTGCCACAAACATTCACCATTTCTGCAGCTTCACCTCTTTAAGCTTGTTGTCACTCAGATGGAGCTTTTCCAGTCTGGCCCATTTGTAGATCGGTCCACTCAGATCCAAACCTTTGATGCCGTTCTTACTGAACATCAGCTCCCGGATGTTACGGGACACCCAGCACCCCGGACCGGGTAGAACGTCGATGCTGTTGGTCCTCATGTCCACTGAACGTAAGCTGGACAGAGAGAAAGAGGCCTTACGTACTGCAGAATCCACTCATATGACTATGAGACATGAAAAGGTGTTTTATTTTCCAGGCCGTACTTTGGTAGATTCAGTATGGCCTCGGGAACGTGAGTGAACTTGTTGTTAGCCAATTTCAACATTGTGACCTTGGTTGGCAGCTGGGAAAGGGAACCTGGACAGGCATAGGTAACATCTTCTGATTTATTTACATCGAATAATATGAATGTAAAGTGAATGCAACTGAATAACTAAGGGATTTAAACCCAGACCCACAAAAAATATCTTCACTTGTCAGAAAATGTCTTGAATGAAGTTTGACATCTGTGTTGAAGCTGTGATTATCGACTTAAAAAGATTCTTCAAGTAGTTAGACGTTTACATTCATGCTCTTATTTTGAAATGAGTGAAGACTTTTAACGCAGCAATTCTGTTTCCTCTCCTCTCTATTTTTCCAAATAACTATTTCAAACAAGATACATACAAGGGCAAAAACACAGACAGTAGAGAACAATATTTAAACAAATAAATAGAACATGCAAATTATGATATTAAAATTAAATTGGTGCTCCAGGGTTGTAGTCTTTCAAGGGCATATAACATTTTAATTGAAGTTAGAATTTTAGTATTAGCTTCTACTAAATACCTTGTTGGTGTATTGCTCTAGAGTTAGCCAAACTAATGTTTATGATTAGTGCTTTGGGGTTAGCGCAATTAACTTTTTAGCTTAATGTCAAACATCTAGTTCCTCACTTTAATGGTGTGCCTACTTGGAAAGGTTTCCTGTAGAAATACAACTTCATCTGAATTTCTACAGAAATACAGATTTCTACAGATCACATTCCTGCTTAAATAGCTAACTGAATAAAACATACTGATGACATAACTAAGCATCTGCAAAGGTCTTCACAATACTCCTGTTTGTTGATTGCACCTTCCACCTTCACAGAATTTTTGCTTGAATCAGTTCAGTGTCTATGTTATCAAAAAGTATCAGTCATTCTTGACAGTACAAAAAAAAATCTCCATCTCACATTAGTACTTACATATTTTGTTGTTTGAAGCATTCAAAGTTTCCAGTTTAGGGCAGGTGGTCAGAAAGTCAGGAGAAATATTCTCCACATTATTCTTGCTCACATCCAGCAGCTTGATTTCCGGGAGATAGAGAGCCGAGCACAGCTCAGTTAAACCGTTACTGGAAAACAAAAGAAAAGAAAAAGATGTTTCCAGGTGCAATTTTTTATATAATCACCTTCCTAAAATAATAGCCAAAAGTGTGTGTGTGTGTGTGTGTGTGTGTGTGTGCGTGTGTGTGTGTGTGTGTGTGTGTGTGCGTATTTTCTGTCCACAGTAGCTGCGATTTAGATATTTTCTGGCAAAAGTGCAAAAGGAAATGTTTAATAAAATATCACCATCATCAACTTTATTTGTTGTGCATTTGAACACAGCTACAGCTGAAACAAAGTGCTGAACATCAGTCACAAGTAAGACAAAATAAATCATAAAAACAAATTGACTACCGGTAAATTAATTGAAAACTGTGTTAAAACGTTAAAACAAAAGAGCTACAAAGATACAATTAATACCAAATATGGAAAACATTTAAGGATAAAACAATTTTGTCCTTTTGAATTTAACATTTAAAACTCCATAAAGTCATAGTAAAAAGAAATCTGACTTTTGAAATATAATAAGTATTTTGGTTTTGAACTCTATAAAATGACCGGTTTGCCAGACAGCTTACCCGTCCATAAACAGCTCCTCCAGCTTTCCCATCGTCTGGCCCAGCTCATAGGGGAATGTGGTGATTTTATTGAATGACAGATTGAGCTGCTTCAGTGAGGGGCAGGCGACAGCGGGGTCGAAGGTCAGCACGGGGCCAATGCAGTTACGGGAGACGCTGAGCGTGCTCAGTGAGGGTAGAGCCAGCAGGTCATCTGGCAACGACCGTAGCTGGTTGCCCTGCAGGTCCAGACGGGTCAGACTCTTCAAACTCTGCGCCAAAACAAAAACCAAAACGAGAAACGAGCGCCAAGAGTCAAATTCTCCTCTGTTATTTGACCTAATTATAATACTTGGCTAAAATGTGTTACCTGGCAGATGGAAGAGGGGAACTCCAGCAGAACATTGCTGCTCAGGTCCAGGCGATGGACGTGCCACAGCTGCTGCTGGACAACAGCATCGTCAAGGAAACAGGACAGGGAGTCCAATTCGTTCCCTGACAGGTCCAGCAGGCGGATCCTCTCCTTTTCTTTGAAAAGAGCAGCAGAGTTCTCACCAGAGCCCAGCACTGAGGATGACGAACCAGAACACAATTACACTACGGTTGAAACCATTAATTGTGATTAATCAATTGTTGAGATAATCGTCAACTAATTTAGAAATCAATTAATTGTTAACGCAAAAAAATATATATCATTTGCTAGAAAAAAAAAAGAAAGAAAAAACAACATAATCAGAGCAGTAATTAAGTAATTATTCCAAGATATATACATACATATAGGAGTTCAAATTCAGTAAAGGTGTTTTGTTATTGCATTTTTTGCAATAAAATATTAATTTTCTTCCTTTAAAAAATTGTTGATTTACTTAGTGTGTTTTAATATTGTATAAAAAATACTCAAATGGTTAAATGAAAAACCTGCAGCGTGACAATTTCTGTATCCAATTAATCGATTAATCATCAAAATAATTAATAGAATAATCTAATTACTAAAATAATCGTTATTTGCAGCCCTAAATTACACATTAATATTTGCTACAATTGCAGATAATTTTTTCTGCTATTTTTTTAAGCTCAAATGTTTTGTCTGGTCAAATGAAACAACCAGACACAACAAATTAAATGAATAAATAAGATACAGAAATAATTGTGCACAATACTCTAGCCAAGAAAAGATATTTTTTCCTTTCTTTTTTCCTTTGGAGAGACTTACCTGGCTTAGAGTTTCTCCGTCCATATCTTCTATTAATCGATTCATTATTTTCATTTTCAGATTGAGGACTCTGCATATGTACCAAACAGACATAAAAGAAGACCCTGAATCCGACGCGGCACCAAGTAAAGCAAGCAAGGAAACTGAACTGTAACGAGTGTGAAAGAATAAACGTTAATTCCCAGGGCCGACCTCTGCACTGGAGTGACGTCCCTGCTTCCTTTTAAAGGAGTCTCCCCTCAGCTCCTCAACGGAGTTGTTTTTTGACTTTGGAGACAGAATCCCCGACACTGAATCACTTTCTAAACCAAGTAAAGAACAAAAGAAAGAAGGAATTCAGAAAAATGAACACAAACAGTTTTTATTCATACCCAACAGTGAAATGAACAAGTACAGTATACAGGATTATTTTGTTTCTCGTCTTTGGTGCGCTAAGGTGTTTCAGATTATCAAACAAATATTAATATTAGACAAACAGAAGTAAATAGAAAAAGCCCGTCTCCCCATTTATATCTTCAACATTTATTATATTATATATATATAAGCCACAGTTAATGTATATATACAGTACATACAATAATATAATATAAAACTTTTTTTTGTTTGGCCATCCATTTGAAATTTTTCTCAGGTCGCCACTTCTTAAAAACCCTCAAATATGTCTGTTTAAAACAATTTTGCAATAAGGACTTGGCCGATATTCCTTCATAGGAATATAAAAGACTCACTTCCAGTAATGGCACAACCAGATATCATATTTAGGGGCAAAGACTTTTCAGGAATTGTCAGTTTGTTTGTTTTTTTCTTCTTAAGAAATCACAAATGTAATTTAAAAACAGCTTTTTGTATTTACTCAAGTTATCTTTATGTGATATAGAGAAACAAATAAGCAAAAGTAAAAGGAATTTACCATCACTCTCTATTTCGTCATTCATAAACAAGCTGTCATCCATCGACACGGCGCTGAAGCTGGAGTCATCGCTCTCGTCTGAAATGTAGCCGGAAGTCAGACCCTGGTCTGACATGGGTCTGGAAAAACCGCTGGTGCTCTTGGACCTCTGCAGGGACTTAATGTACCTGGCCAAACTCACACCTTTACCTTTAAGAGTGACAACAGAACAATCAGATAGAAGTTAAATTTCAACAATATAATCATTTTCCAAAGCTGTGAGATAACAGGAAGCACTACTAAGACAGAATCTGCGAATGCTTCTCACTGCTATAGCGTAGACTGTACGCCCTGCCCCGTTCGGCCAGCAGGGGGCTCAGCCAAGCGGCGTCCAATCTGCCGAGTCGGAAGCCCCCCAGACAGAGGGCGCTGTTGTTGAAGTCCAGACCGAGCCGGCTGAGCAGCAGGATGACAATGGGCCCGTCGGCCCTCTTCACGCTCACAGCCAGAGCTCTGCGGAGTTGCTGCTCCGGAGCGCCTCTGCTCAGCAGGAGCTCCACCAGCTCCAGAGGACCTCCTTTCTCACACACCTCAAAAATTCATAAAACAGCATCATCACCTCATATCACATCTATTAAAATTGACCTGAGCCTACAGCGAAACGGTTTTAAACTAACATTTTTAGGGGCTAACCTGATAGATGAGAGACTCTGTTTTTGCCTTCCTGTTGATGTCGGCGCCCAGCTCAATGAGGCACTCTGCCATCAGCATGTTGCCGTCCATGCAGGCTTTTTCTAGCATGCTGTAGTGTAGCTCCGAGTCGCTCCACATCTTGGACAAAGCCAGACACACAGCTTTCCGCAGCTAGTAGAAGAAGAAAAGACAGTCATGGGTAGAAGAAGGAACTTCAGTTACATAGGGTTTCAACAATAGATGCTCAAAAGATGCCCAGCCATTGTTTATTGGAGGCTTTACTCTACAAAGGGACCTCACAATACAACACCAACTGCCTACGGGACGGCGTTTGGATCAAGCTCGCAGCATTCACCTGATTTACAAGAAACACAACAACCTGCTGCACGGAAGCAAAAAGAAGGAGGATAAGATTTTGAGTAAAAAGTTCATGAGGAAGTACATGCATATTGCTAAAATTTGGATCGACGTTGGTTCACGTTCAAACTCTAAACAAACTGCTCTGAAGTTTGTTTGGAACCGTACAGACACCATTTAGAGTAGGTGATCTCTTAACGTAGTACTGCAATAATGTGATTGCTTTAACACAAACAAACCACACTAATTGTGAAATGAAGCAAAGTTTGTTTTGAATGTACTAAATACCTCAGGTGTGAAAAAAATCCTAAGACACTGAACTCAAAATATAGCTGAACATAAACTTACTGGGCTGACGCTCTGCTCCCTCTCCTGGATAAGGTGCTGGAAGATCTGCCTGTCGAAGTCTTCTCTCTGCAGTTCAGCTGCTGCCCCTGAGCAGACGTCCAACATCCTCAGGGCCACCTGGAAACACTGGAAGATCCACATTTAAAACACTGAGGGTGTTTTCACACAAGATAGACTAGTCCGGTAGACTAAAATGATGACATTTGTTACATTTTCAGCTGGTGCAATTTGCTTCCACAATGCACTGTGTCAAACAAGCCAAACCATTTGAACAACCTGTTCCCCCTCCTGCCAGTGATGGCGCTGCACCCTGAACCACTGAAGGAAATGACACAAAAAACTCAGAAGAAGACAGTGAGCGCAACTTCCTTCTTCACGAAATGTAAATAAAAATGGAGTGGTGTCAGATTTTAGCGGTTATAGGATTTCTCTTTGGGAAAAGATCACGAGCCATTTTTCCCGCTAATACTAGACTTGTGCGTTTGTTTTGGTTGTATTTACCCAGAATGCCCTGTGCCACAGTTTGCTTCCTGCTTTTGGTGTGGTCTCCTTTCACACATGCATTCGAAACTCATCAGAGTTCACCTCAACCAACCCGAGCCTTAGGTTTGTAGGTGGACCAGAGTTCGCTTTTTTGGTCAGCATCACCCCAAGACTTTCCATTACAAATGTATGCAAAACTTTAGTGACATTCAGCTCATGTCAATAGTCAGCTATTATTCAGCCAATTGTGCTTTTTCAAATAGTTGTATTTCAATTAAATAAGAAACGCAATTAAACTCACACATGATTAAGTTTGTTAATGTGATAAGTCATTATAAAACAAGGCCCACCATAATCCTCCTGGCACTTCCAGTTGTCTTCTTTGTCTTTTCCGCCAGTAGTAACATCTGGCAGATGTTGCTACTGATTACATGACCCGCGTGATGAAGATAAATTGTTTCCATTGGGGTTTTGCAAAACAGGGCAATTTCCGTAAAGCCAATAAGTCACCTCATCCTAGCGAAAGAACTTTTTATCAAAGCATTTTTTTCCTCTCATTTGCCATGTTCCCATGAAGCAAACTTAATTTCGTAATTTCAATTTGTCCAATTATATGGTCAATGGAAACGAAGCTACTGAAAACGGGCAAAAACTGCAAGCTAGTTCTAAAACAAATAGATGAAACATGCAATCTGGAAAGAAGTTCAACACATTGTTGACAAGAAATATTGCGATAATTTTTCATCTTTTAGGTCTGAAGAGAAGCATAAAGAATGTGACAGTAGAGTGTGATTCCTTCCTGCATTGAACCCTAATTCCTTAAGACCTATTGTGCATTTTATTTGAGCGTTTCAATCACCAGACAGCTGATTAACATGATATCTATTGATCTAAATGGCTCACCTTCAGCACCATCTCAGAATCTTCTTTGTACTGACTTAGGGAGGCGACCACAACGAAGGCCAGGACTGGTACAATCATCCTGGAGAGCTTCTTCTTCGCCACGAGGTAGTTAAGCAGGGTTAGGCCCCAATAGTGTATCTCTGGGAGGAATTGGAAACATCAGATTTAATCTTTTAACAGCTTCCTTTAGTTTATCCTCTCCTAGTTGGAAGGCTTCATAAACAGAATTAATGAGGAGTATAGAGACTAGTTGTTGACCAGACACTGGATTTAACTAGCGTGTAGCATGCTGAAGAGCTAACAGTTGACAGTGCAAATAAGCAACACTTCTGTTTAAACACAGTTTAAAATGTCACTCTTACTCCTACTTTCCAGTGCTAAGATTTGATTAGCCAGAACTATTTTCCGGCTGTGTATGAACCAGAAAAAATATAGACTATGATATATAGCTACTAGAGAGAAGTGTTAGTTAGCTAATACAAGACCAGAATCAAGAAATCTGCTCGCAAAAAAATATAAGAAACCAGAGTAAATCCAATTGTGTATCAAAACCTTCACAGACCTGCACATGACTGTAGAATTAGTACAATTTATCTTAGTTTGTGGTGTCAAATTAATAATGAAAACATTTTTTCTTCTTTTAAATGCATTTTAAAATCAATTTTACTTGTATAGCACATTTTAGCAGCAAGGCATTTCAAAACGTTTTACATCATAAACACAAAAACACAAAGTCATGCAACATAGACGCAACAATCAAAACATGACATTAAGTCAAATGCCGTCATTAAATTCCTAATTGATTACGTTTCAAATACAACTCTAAACAGGTGGGTTTTTAGACGAGATTTGAAGGCACTTTTTTTCCTTGTTCCAGATTTGTGGTGCATAGAAGCTGAATGCTGCTTCTCCTCATTTGGTTCTGGTTCTGGGGATGCAGAGCAAAACCAGAACCAGAAGACCTGAGGGGTCTGGAAGGTTGATACAACAATGACATATCTTTAATGTATTGTGGTGCTGAGCCGTTCAGTGATTTGTAAACTAACAACAGTCTATTCTTTAAGCTACAAGGTGCCAGTGTGGGGACTATAAAACTGGTGTTATGTGCTCTATCTTCCTAGTTTTAGAGAGAACAAAACCATGACAAAAGCTTGTTTTAGTTCATTCTGACTGATTTCTGTCAAAGGAAATGATATACCTCGATCCTCTGGGAACGCATGTAGTGTATGAAGCACGGTGTCTATCGCCCCCTGCTGGCACAACAGATCCACTGCACCTGAGCAATCAGCAAGGGATGATAGCACCTTCAGACCGCACTGCTGTATGGTGGGTCTGCTGATAAACTACACACACATACACACACAAAGAAATAAATATTTATTCCAAGTACCAAGTAAATGCTTGACTTAAAAATAAAAAAAATATTGAGAATATTGAGAGAGAATTATGCTGCACACCCTGTTGAGGGCTTCCAGGTAGAGTGTGTGAGCCCCTTCCACCACACACTGGTTCTTCAGGACTCTCAGCGACACATCGGCCATGTCGGGATCCGCGATGGAGGAACCATTCTCCCTTAAACTCCTGTCTGGAAATTCCCACACAGTAAGGAAAAAAGTTCAGACAAAATAAAGGCAAGAAAACATACAAAGTCAGAAGGAGAGAAAAAAAAACCTCACAGTGCTCAATGACTAATCTAATTAAAACAGCACTGTGGACGGCTTTCTTAAGCAGAGGCAGAGAAAAACAAAGCCGAGCACTGAATCAGCTTTGCATTCCTCCTCCAAACAGAGAACATGCTGTAAAAGTATGTTTCTGATGCTTTTATAGCATCAGAAACATGTACAGAGACTTCTTTTGTCTTGTTTGCAAAAAAAAATGAAAGCATAAAGCAGTTTTCAAGAGCGAGATATATTACACATTAATTATATCCTCTTAAGACCGAGTGACCTGATCCTGGTCCATGTTTGGTGTTTATGTCGTGTCGTTGACTATATTAAGACCATTTTCATGAAATACAACTATAGGAATTGCAGTTAAGAGATGCTATATACAAAAGTGTAGAAATCAAGAAAACAAAACGTAGTCTGCTCCATAAAAAAGTGCGTCTTACAATCTATCCTCCCACACATGGACAAAAAAAATAAATAATTGCCATTTATATGGATTGTGTGGCTGTCATTTCAGAATTCAGTAATTTCAATAACTGTATTTTCTCTTTTTTATCTAATTTTAATTGTTTCATTGCTTTGTTTTATATTACAACAGCAATACAGTTGTGGTGGGACGGGCAACAGTTCCTGTTAAATTAGTTGTTGGTGCAATTTTATTGTCATGTTTTAGTACAGCTTTCTCATTTAAGTTCTTTGAGAGAGTGAACTTGCATTCTAATCTCATTATCAATATGTTACTTGAAAATATATTTTATTTTCAAGTAATAAAATATATTTGAGACCAACGATAATATTGGTCTCAAAACAACAATATTATCGTTTATCACAATCATTTCTGGGACAATTTATCATCCAGTAAAATGTGTTATCATGACAGGCCTAGTCTAATTTTCCTGAAATTTGACCACACTGTGATATTTTCTGCATTTTTGTAATGAGTTTGTATATTTCGCAGTGGTTGTCCCACCAAGAGCAATGAATTTCCCTTAGGGAACAATAAAGTATATCTTACCTTATCAGATAATCTTTAAAGTAGCACCTGAGCTGTGAATAAGCCTGCCAGCAGACCGGCAGCTTACCTGGGCAAAGGAAGATCAGACTGGCTTCCAGTGCTGCCAGCTGGACCTCTGATTGGAAGTTGTGGATCTTCATGGTGGTGAGGATCTGACTCATGGCCATGTTCAGCTCGTCCAGGCTGGCGGTCCTAGAAACACAAGGACAGTTTTCACAAACCAACCAGAACTCATGGGAACTCTACACTCAGCACTTATTTTTGTTCTGAAACTAAGAAAAAACTTTTTATACCAATGGGAAGTGAAATGTTGTACGTCATATTGCTCTTTAGTAGCAATCTGTTCTTTGGTTGTCAATTTAATAAACATAAATTTGGTGTACTGATGTATTTATTTCTTTAAAAAAATAGCTTAGCAAAGAAATGAGCTATATACCTTTATTTTAAATAATAGATGATTAATTTAAGAAAGGGAGACAGACAAGAACTCTTGATCTTGTAAAATGTCACACAATGTTTCAGTCACAGACCTTCATCAAAGAAATAGTCTAAAGATAAAATCACTTCCTGTTTAAGAGAGTATTCAAAATGTCTGACCAATCACATCCAATCATCAAAACATACAAAATTATAGATGCCAACTTAAAATCAAATCCCATTATTTTATAATTGTTTAATTTCAAATCAACTTTAAACTTTGATCAATCACATCATTGGTCAATGATGTGATAACATCTTAAAAACAATCTTTCAAAAATAACTGAACACTAAAGACAATTTAAAACAGCAGTCTAACCCATCTTTATGGCTTTTTATTTTTTTATTTTTTTTTGAAAGCACTAATATTTCAAATTCTGATCCTGAACTCTTCCACATAAGAATGATGAATTTACTCTAACATTGTAAGGCTTTTTTTTATGCATTTCCCTTTAAACTTTGGCTTTTGGTAATACTTCTAAAAAACTGAATATATTTTGGTCCAAACCTTCCATGGTAAAGCAGCTTTAACAATTTGCAGGCGCTGATGGAAACTTCTGCTGAGCTTGCATGTCTCTTCATCATCTCTACCAGATTGACATGGAGGCCACCAGACAGAAGCAAGAAGCTCATTTTACCTGCAAGCAAAGCGGACACTTTCAATAGAAGCAGCCAAAGTAGCAATTGGTTTTGAAGTCTTTCACCAAAGAATGAAGATAAAACCCAAATGAGGCAGTTGTGGTGAGCTGAGCCAAAAAGCAAAGCTCTGAATTTACTGGTCTGTCTACATTCTGGACTTCCCCTGTGGCAGTGGTCTCACACTGCACTCCTCGAGGGCCAGAGTCCTAAAACATTGAGGTGTGACCTTTGTCTTACACATTTGAATTAAATGATGAAACTCCCTAAGTAGCATGTAGTCAAGCACTGCAGAGCTCTGCTCATGAGCTAATATTGGAGCCATGTTTGCTGCAGCAGAGAGACATCTAGCAGTTACAGGAAACTGGGCCTTGAGGAGTGTAGTCTGAGACCATCACCCTATGAACACTGAATATGAACTATAACCAAAAAAATGAGCTCCCAGATACAATGCTGGCACCAAAAGTGCCCTGAGGTCGTCACAGAATCTATCGCTAGTCTTCAGACTTGCTCAAGGCCAGTGGAGAGAGCTTTATGTCCTTAATCTGACCTTCACAACATCTCACCAAAACAAACCAAACCTCTACTCCCTGACCATCTCCTCTCGTTAACATGGACTCAGCAACACTTTGCCATATCTCCAAGGTTCGACTCATTGACTTAATGCCTCTGTAGTTAGTCAACCTTGGTTTTTGTTGTTGTTTTTTTAAGTAATTACTAAAACTTGATATATGATCCCAATAATATATATTAAATATGTCTGTTAAAGTGAATGTCTGTAAGTATGCAACAATTAGATGCATACCTCAGCACATACGGAGTAAATATGTGTTTCTGAAGACTCACTGTTGTTGGTAATGAGCATGGCGATGGCGCTGGTAGCAGCAATGAACACACTGGGAGAGGAGGAGTGAACCAGCATGGCAGCCATTAACTGTCTGTGAACAGGAGTCCTGAAAAACAGTCAGCCAGCTTCCATGAAACGGTGTTTAACTCATTCAGAAGGCTTTTTTTCCCTTTAAACTCCTACATACCTGTCATCCTGCTCCTCTTCTGAAGGGTTAACTTGGGCTCCATGCAGTAGCAGATTGTGAATGGCCCAGCTCGCAGCTTCCTGAGACAGGAAAAAGCGAGTTAGATGGTGACTTTAAGAGTTTCTAAAGTGCTAGCGGCTAGAAGCTGCAGGACTGACCTGAACAGCCGGCTCGGCTGCATGGAGGTCCAACGCCGTACAACAGTCCTCCATCCAGTCCAGGCCCAGGTCCTCCACCTCCTCCGTGCCCCTCTCCTCTTCCTTCTCTCCTTCCTTCGCCACCGCTTTGCTCTGCACGATGGTTGCAGCTGCAATGTGGCAAGTGGAAAACATAATGCATTATGTAGAAGAAATCTCATCTTGTTTAGATGTACACACCAGCTGTGTTTCCATTACAAATGTGTTCAAAACTTTATCATAAATTCTGCCGATGTAAAAAAAAAACAAACACAACTTTGCAATTGCAGTGTTTCCAGTAAATAAGAACAACAATTAAAATCACATGTGTGAAAGTTTGATCAGTGATAAGCAATTAAAAAACATGCAGTTCCGTCATCCTCTAACTTCTTATCTGTGTTCTGCAGCACTGGCAACATCCAGTTGATGATTATGTGATGCAAAAAAAAAGTGTTTCCATTACAGTTTTGTGAAATAAACCAATTTCGATACGGCCAAAATAAAAAATAAAAACTCGTCCTAGTGCAAAAACATTTAATCAAAAATCAAGCTTTTTCTTTAATTAGCGTGTTGCTATTAAATAAATTTATTTCCAAAATATCAAAGTGTGCAATTCTATTGCCAATGGAAACTCAACTATTTTCAGTAACATTTTGCTACTACGTTGTGCCGACTAACTTCCAGGACATTATTGACTCAAGTCTAATTTGTGAAGGTGTGTGCTCACTAAGTTCAGCCAGGCAGGAGAGAGCTGCAGCTTGCAAGACAGGGTTGTTGGGAAATCTCTGACAGGCTCTCAGAGCGACTCTCTGGACGTCGTTCCGTACCAGGATGTCGTAGAAGCTCTCTGCGGGAAAATGAAAGAAAAAAAACCCCATCTGAGTTAGACAGAAGCTTCTTTTAACGTTACCAGCTTTAAAAAGCAGATTAGCTTATCAAAGTGGATCAAATTAAAGCAGTAGCGTATTGATTTCACAAGCAATCTTATCTTCTGTCAATATGTGAGCAGATACTGCAGTTATTTATTGACAAGGAACATCAATGATTGTTTTACTCTGGTTTCCTTTTAGTCAGATAGTAGTTAACTGAGAAGCATACGTTCTCTCATAAGACAGGAAAATAATATATTTAACATAGAAGAAACCACATGATGAAACATATTGCATAAAAATAAGTATTAGTACTTTTCCTCATAGACTAAACCTTTCCTCTTTTAGGTCAGTTAGGATTACCAAAATTGTTTCTATTTACTAAACTCAAAATAATGATTTTTAAAGGCATTCATACATTTCCTCATTACTTTGTATAGTAGCCTTTGAACTATATGACTTTGTCAAACATTTTTGCTGCCACCCACACCCCTAACCCTAACCCACAAATTTACAAGAGAGTACAGGATTTTTTAAAATTAATTTCTTTTGTGTGTAAATTCTTACCCTAGAAAAATAATAATATAAAACACACCAAAACACAAAAATGTCTGCATCAGCCACATGTACTGGCAGGTGAATTTCCAGTACATGAAGCCGCACTTTGGACATCACTGGATTAAAGGCACAGTAATCAAATGCAAACTTCTGAATTCAAATTAGAAAAACAACTCTACACCAAATAGAAATAATTTTAGTGACCTGAACTGGAGATGTTTATTTGATTTTGTCTTAGTTCTAGTGTGAATTATCTTATTGAAACTCATAAAAAATATTACATTTTGGATAGATGCACACCACTTACAAACAAATATGAAATTATATCAGACTATTACTGAGGAGGAGGAGAGTGATTAGAACACAAGGACAAACATTATGTCTTGATCTGCCTCCTGAGTTGGAGCTCTGACCTGATGTGAACCTCCTGAACAACAGGCAGGCCGTCTCCTGAAGCTCCGCCACATCAGGGAAGGCGTCCATGGTCGCGATGATGACGGTGTAACACCGAGTGCCTCCCGACATCAACACCTCCACGTTACTGCCTGCAGGAGAAACGCATGTCGACCTCAACACGAGCTTTTGGTCGTGCAAGGTAGAGCTGACATGTTTAAGAGAGCATTTCTTCACAAACTAATGAGGTATGGACAAAGATAGTAAAAACAAAAATAGAAGTGTAATAATTTCACCATAATTTTACATATTAAAAGGAAAAATATCTCCACTTTAGAGATGCACCAATCCAATATTAATATCTGTATTAGTCCTGATATTTAAAAACATTCTAGATCAGGTGCCATGACAATGTACCTGATCTATACAGGCAGATCTATTCAGTCTAATTCTTTGTTTTGTGCTCATGTCATGCTTTATTTATTTTACATTATGTTTACACTTTCTGCATTTTCTGAACAATTTGAAAGAAGGTTTGTTGTTTATGTTTTCATGTTTGACAAAGGTAGTCAACTTATTGTTTTTGTCAGTTCCAGTTTCTTTATCATTTATTTTACCTTGGCTGTTTTACAATTTTGACTGAACTAATTAAAGTTGTTTTTACATGTTTGTCCAGGCTTGTGAAGTTATTGGTGTATTTCAGTGCACAGTCATCAAATACATTTATAATTCAGTACATTTAATCTGTGTTTAAAAAACATTATAAGTCAATTCAACAGTTTTTCTGTATCGGATCGGTATCGGCCGATACTAGACCTCAGATTTCGGTATTGGAAGTGAAAAAAATGGATTGTGCATCCCTGGTCCTCTTTGTAGATTTGATTTAATTCAGGGTTTACAGAAAATGTGGTTAAATATAGTTAATGTATTATTTAACAAGAGGTAGTGATTACTTTTTCACACATAGTAAAGTTGTTAGATGAATGAAATTATTGGAAAACTAGATTTTGTGTTCATTCAAGACATCTTCATCCGACATTAAGACCAGTTTGATAATCTGAAACTTTAAAGTGCGATTAAAGCCAAAGCAAAACATAAAAATCTGTAAGTAATTTTACGCCCATAAATATAAACTTTGTTAAGTCTACAACTTAAAGCAGCACATTACAACCTGTCAGAATTTGGATATATTTGTGATTTTCACAAATTCATTTGATGTAAAAAGATAAGAAGAAAACCTTCTTGAAAGGGCCTTAAACCACTTAGCTGGCAAATAAATGTCAAGTTTTTACAGGACTCACTCCTGTTTGTTTTGTTTTGCCAAATAGATCTGTTTGCTGCAATGGGGCAGAATAACATCATTCATGTTACCATGCAGCCTGATTTACATCAGGGGAGCCAAACAAGCTTTACAGGTTTACAGTGAAAATGTGGTCACAGCTGCTGAATGGCCTTTTAGAGATAAAAAGCTCTTTCTTTTAAGGTCAGTGTAACCCATGTTTCAGTTTTCCATTGTTAGATTCAGAGAACAACTCAGAGAGTCAGCCATTTTCCGTCTCATTAGGGGATGTATTAGTGTCATACCTGTGTGAGCTAAGGGCAGTAACACCTTCATGGCCTGAGTGAGAAGCTTGGGGCTCTCAGAGAACCTCTGCAGAGCTAAGAGAACCACAACATGGTCCTGGTTTTCCACAAACTCGCCCAGATGGTCGTCACTTACTATAAAGAGAAAAAAAGGACAAAGAAGTTGTGATTACTAATATACAGCTAAGTAACATCAGTCCTCCACTACCAACTTTACAAAAACTTCTTTCTACTGGTATCCATTGTGCAATACAGCCAAACATTTCCACATTGGACATAGTTACAGAATTGGTTTTTATTTGATGTATGTAACTGAACCACCAGATTTTTTATTTTCTTTTAATTGAGAACATGTTTTTACTCTTCTAACACCATCAAACAAGAAAAGGTTGTCAGCCCACCTCTGTCCAGCAGCAGCTGAAGAACCATACAACCTTGGAGTTGAACTTCCTCAATGGTGGGAAATGCCTTCATCGCCCGCACGACCAGGCTAAACACGTCCTCTTCTTCATCCAGCACCAGCAAAGGAAATGGATCTGTCCAAAATTGCAGGCAAACACGTGTAACAGAGAGAAATTAGAGAAACAAAACAAGAGGATTACAAAAGTTATTTAGAAATCAGCTTTTGGTGTGCATTTTAAAGAATCCTGGGTAAAGAGAATAATATAAGGTGGTGTTCCACAAGGTTCAGTATTGGGAGCTAACAATTTTTTCATCGATTTAAATGCTGATTGTTTTTTATAACTAGTGTATTAATAGCCAAGGCAGTTGCAAGTCATTTGAGTTCCTTAAGCTCAAAGGCTATGTGGGGGTTTTGTCACTTTTGTATTGATTATATCAATGACCATGCATCATTTTAATTAAACATGTTATTATAATTAACATATTTAAATAAACATGGAGGAGTTATGGCACTTTCAAAACCTATACTGTATTGGATCTAAATTTAATTTGTTCAGGGATAGAAATAAAATAATTGGTAAAAAAAAAAAAAAAAAAAAGGTCAAAAACAGAGGCGACAGTTTGGAAAAAATTACACAATATGAGCAATGCTTACATTTTTGTGGATTTAAGGTTAAACTGATAATACATTAAAGTGCTAAAAAGCTATTTAAAACTTGTGAAATTATTAGTGAGGAAATATTAAGCTATACTGTATTCCACGTTTTAGTTGTTTTGTACTATATTACATGTTTTATACACTGAAGCGTGTGGCCAGAGCAAACCAAGGAGGAGAGAAGATCATCTGATGGAGCAACAACACAAGGTGAATGTGGCAAGGAGTCTTCTATCCAAAAGCCATTATGGCCCAAAAGTCACCTTTGACCTAAGAATACATTGAAATGGATCGACCTCGAGGCTATTTAGCCTGTGGTCCAACAGGAAAACAAACCCCAGCTCCCTTCATAGCTCACATTGCTACCTCTCTATTCTTTCTTGTTTGGTACTATATATAGACCCTATTATATCACAAGACTTTGATGTTCACATATGGATAGGACAGATGCTGAATATGTCTTTACAAATGTAAATATGACTGTATCAACATGAAGTTCACTCCTGTGTCTAAGACAGAGTTTTCTGATTTTAGTTATTGGAGAGCAACAACTGAGAAGAGAATCTGCCTCCTCTTGTACTTTTACACATCAACATTTTCAATCTAGATCAACAAAAACAAGGTTCATGAATAAATAAACCATAGGAATCCTATGAACATATGCTGCTCTAACAATAGGAGGTTGGTGCAGGAGGGAGAAATCCCACATTCCATGCATGTAACACACTTCGATTTACAGAAAGGACATCATTCTTGTACAGCAGAAAGCTGTTCTTAGAAGTCAGAGGTATTTAAAACTCGACATCCTCCAAAAAGGAGAAACTTACCCAGCCAGCAAAAATTTTTTATTGGCAGATGGTTTACTGATCATCATTAAAATTAACAAAAACTTCAGCTGGAATTTAACAGTTATGTCACATCATAGCATAAAGCTTTTTTAGGGCTTTTGACAGCAACACTATATTGCCAAAAGCCAGCCCTCAAAATCATATAAATGTAACGCTGAATTCTTAATCCTTAAGGTTTATTATGATGCTGGCTTCAGCACTTTCAGCTCAAGTGGGAAGGGTTTCCACAAGGTTTAGGATGACAATAGAATTTCTTTTTATCAGTTATAGCCTTTCCAAAAGCTGTTCTATCAGATAAAGCTCAGGAATAAACACACTTTTCCATGTCTCTATTGGCCTTGCTTTGTGCACATTCATGTTGGAGCAGGAAGGGGCCATCCCCAGAATGTTTCCTTGATGTTGGAAGAAAGAACGTTAACATGCGAAAAATGTTTTGCCATGTTAAAAGTTCCTTTTACTTGAACAACAAAAGCAAGTCCAACTCCTGAAAATCCCCACAACCAGTGGGCACACCTTTGCTAATCTGCTAATAGTGGAGCAAATTTTTCGTTTGCGCTTTAGTGCGTTTGCTGACTTTAAAAACCTTTGGCACACTTTGCTTCCTCTAAAGGATTTTTTTCCTGATATATTCTAACGCATTAATAAACTTATTGTAGGATAGATACAATTTGAATCGGTGTTAGTTATAGCATTAGCTTCTGTCAAATACCATGTTGGTGTAGTGCTTTAGCGTTAGCATAACTAATATTTGTGATTAGTCCTTTAGGGTTAGCACAACTATATTTTTAGTTAGCAGTGCCCACCACTGCCCAAACGTAATCCATCCTGGAGCAAACATAACACAGTGACGTCAAGCAATTATTGTTGTCCTGGCAACTGCTAAGCCTACACTCATCCACAGAACTGACAGAGAGGCATAATAAATTGTTCCCGACAACACTTTTACACTGTTTTAGAGTCCATGCAAGTCTTGTTTTACACCACAGCATCAGACACGTCGAAATTTACACACCTGTCATCAGGGGAGCGATTGAAATACTTGATCTTAATAATTTAAGATTAGCAGGTTATTTTGGTTAAATAGTGTATTTATGCAGGAGTTCTTTCCTACACACAGACATAATGTACCTGATGTGAGCAGAAGCGCCAGGGTTCTGAGTCCAACAATGGTTACTTGATGATCTGCAATAAACTGAGATAAGACCTTCAGGATCTGCCTGAAAACAAAACCAGAATGAGAAATTGTGTTAATGGAGCCGCATGACGTTGGTAAAATCATGCAATGGCAAAATTATTGGTAAAATAGTTTAATGTCGGTATCTGCTGTGTGACAAATGCACATTTTTCTCAATTCTCTCTTTTTCAGCTGTTCTTCCAACACTCCCTTAGCATCCTGGGTATTGTAGTACGAGCAAGACCAACACCGATTCTTACTGGCAAAATGGGAAAGATGAGAGAGCATACTGATCAAGCAAGGCAGTAAGTTAGGAAATGGCTACTTGCATAAACGTAGTCATTTCTACTTTTGAAGCAACAATTAGGACAATAAGGAACAAGGCTTAACAAGACGCTGATCTTATTTAGATATGACGCAAAGCAAGGCCCATTGTAAGGGACATAAAAATGACTAAAAGGCACGTCTTTATCACGAGTTCAAATAATTGTGGAAGGTGCACTATGAGAGGAAAATCCCCAACGGCAGATTGCATGTTTGATCGTGTCAGATTAAGCTTGGGTAACTTGAAAACTGACAAAATTTGCATTGTGTGAACTAATTATAAAACTCATAGATGGTTATTCAAAACATGTAAACAAACGAGAGGAAACCAGGTCAATGGATTCAATGTCTGAGGAAGGGAAGGGCAACATGTTTGCCCAGAGAGCAGTGATCTGTATAATATTGCCTCATAAATATAGCGCTACATGTCGGACATTTGACTATGAATGGAAAAGAGTCACAGTTTATCATCAGGCAATGTTTGTTTTGCACATTCTGTGTTTTTATGACAGCTATATTGCTAACTTGTACATTTGTGGATGGTTGTTTGCTTTGTAAAATATCAGTGTAGCTACACACTTGAGTGGATTTCATTTCTTTTTATGTTGACAGAAGAGATTAAAGGTTGCTCACAACAAGAGGAGTGGAGTCAAATTTCCTTATTTTTAAAGCATTTTTCTCTCTCAGTGGCAGAGGACCTTTGGCATAAGCCAAGGACATTGCAGAGCAGGCGCTATAAATTATTAGCTAACAAGGGCACACTGGTACATAACCTACTTGAATGATTTCATACTATTTGAACATTACTGGTATGAGGTATTTCATTATCTATTGTCTATGGCTTTTCATACCTACTCATCGATGAAGACAGGTCCATTAATCAAGTATCATGAACCAGCTTTGGTCTTTCTTTGCTTTCCTGCCCACTTTAGCTGTTTTTTGCAGTTCAGCAAAAACAAGGCAAATACAGATAGTTTCAAAAAGATAACTGCTATATTTCAGTGTTTTTTTCCCAAACTGTTGCTGCATCATTCTGTTTATATATAAAAAATTAAACAATATCACTAATCTGCATTAGTACAAGTTCTCGCTCATTTGCACTAAATAAGTCCAAATTTGCCAAAGTGATATTTCAACTTCTCATTTTAGTTAGAACAAAATGTTGATTTTCATACCTCATGAAGACTCCTCTGCCAGGAACTTTTGTCTCTGTTGTCTTGGAAGATACAGACTGAATTGAACTCTCAAGAAACCTTTTGACTGTCAAAGAAGCTGGACCTGACCCAGTTACAAGGCTTTCAACGATCAACCTCTGTGGAATGCAGTTGTGTTGAACAATTCTTTAGACTGTATGCTATAGTAACGGTACATACACACAGCAGGTCTTGATGCTCAATTCTGATTTTTTGCTGAAATCCAGTAATATCGCAAGATCATAACACAAAGGAAGCTAAAAACAACAAAAAAGGCATTTCTAATAGCAACAGCCTTTTGTGGAGTATTGACTGCAACTTCTGAAGAGAAGTGTGTCTGTATACGACGTTGGAACTAAGAGTGGTGGGATGGTGAAGTGATGCACTTCACAGATACAGAATTCTTTCATAATTCTTAGAATTTTTCAACCGTTCTTTATGTCCGGGTTTATATTCGTTCGTCTGGAATTGTGTTCCTTTGACATTAGTGGAATATCGACAAAAATTTACGCGCCTTTGTAATGGAAACGCAGCTCCTGGCTGGGAGAAAATATCTCACTTGCATTAACGGTGTGAGTACACGGCAAACATTCCAGCCCACCAAACATAGGGACTACTGCACACACCGATGTCAAGATTGTGAGTTGAAATATTTTACAGGTCTGCAAAAAGATGTGAATCCCTAACCAATAGGTTTGTCTTCACTTACTGGTGCACTGCCAGTACCTCCCACTCCCTGCTGGCCTGCAGAGGTCTGCAAAGCTCCTCCAGCGTGTGCGGCCGTATTTCAATGAGCCGGCACAGCAGTGACAAGCCCACCTGAGGTAACAAGAGGTGAAAGAGGAATTATATCAGACAACATTTTTTTCTTTCTAAATGACTAAAGTGGTTTTGGTTTCAGGACCTCTTGGGAAAGACAGGCGAGTGTGTCATATTGTCTCACAATCATACTTTCAGTTTGCATTGTACTGCATTTCTTAGCCTGATAAGCAAAGGTAAACCTGATCCCGTAAATTGGCTGGATCAGATAGAGAAAAGTTGCTTTCAGACAGTCATTTCCTAAGAGAGCACAAACACTTTAAAGCGAGTTTGTAACTTCACATTTCTGTTGCTTTTCACACAAAAACTGTCCGAACAGAAGCTAAAGGTGAAGCCGTTTGACAGGTCAAGATGTGAATGGTTACCTCCTGGACTTTTTTGCTGTTTGTATAAGATGAAAGCACCAGTGTGAGGGGAACGTGGACATCTTTGTCTTCAAACAGCTCAGCTGCTGCAATAACAAGAACAAAAAAAAAACAA
>CAEFZX010020232.1:0-15420 GCA_903066825.1 Alfaro cultratus
TGACCCTTCTTAAACAGACTAACGTCTTTTCCACGACCACAGGATGTGTCTTTTGCCATGGTTGTTTAAGAAATGAGGAGTTACTCATTGCATCAGCTGGGGTTAAATAACTTGTTGCCAGCTGAAAGATAATCGCCTATGCAGTAATAGGAGGCTTGTACCTATTTGCTTAGTTCAATCCAGGTGGCGACTTTTATTTTGGCCAGGCAGTGTATTTATTCCCATTAAATGAAACAGAAGAACAATAGAGAGGTTATGACATAAAACACAGAGTTCAGGCAAGGTTTCCAAAATGCCCAATTTGACACCTAAAGTGTTATTCAAATTTTCTGCTGTACAACAGTATGTACTTAATCTGTAAATCACTAATGTTCACCACATCCAGATCCATTGGTTTACTACATTGTTTCAGACTGTTTGCCAGGTGCAAACCAGGACCAAACTGACGACTTCTTCTGGCTCTGCTACATTCTCCTGCTACTCTCCAATTTTGCCTTTGCTCGGCGCAAGCTGCTGGATTTCCTTAAATAGAAACTTTTTCTAATGAGTTTAAATAATAAACTGAACTTGCCTGCATTGTTTGATACCTGGGATCAACTGGAACGTATGCATGATTGGATTGAAATAACTATTTTTCGTGAAATGACTTGTGTTGACTTTTTGTGAATTGGCGGACCGTAAATAAACTGAATTGAATAAATTGCACTAATTCAACAAGGATATTGCAACTATTTTATTTTTTTACTTTATCACTTTTTCTAACACATTTATGTTTTTCATTTGAATTGCATGTGATTAATTTAACAATAAAGGTTAAAGGATTTACCATGGTGTCAAACACAACACACCTGTCACAATAACAGGTGTTTACACTATTGAAAAGCAATGCAAACCTAAACTGAAATGAGAGTCTATTAAGCACAACAACAAAAAAATCTCACTCTGACTCTTCACCTTGAATGCAGGATGATCTGAGCCATGTGCCCTGATTTAGAACCGTGTTAGTTTTTCTTGTAGAATAATTTGTTTCACTACTTCTCAGTTTTTTTTCCCGCAAAGGTCTTTGAATCCATCATCTGACAAAAATCATTACAAACAGAAAGCTTACACCCTGAGTTTGAGGAGTTAATCTGCTTATGGCAGATTTTTTTGCAAAACGAGGCGAAATGAGGACGTCAAGCAGCGAGGATTAGTTTGTGGTTCTCTCAAGTCCTCGCTGCAGCAGAAGAAATTGCTAACACCGCCTCCATCTAATCAAAATGAATCACACCCATGAAAAAAGTAGAGAGATGGAAAGGCAGAAATGAAAAGAATTATGTTAAAATTACAATACAATAGCAAACACTTTGTGGATTTGGAAGCACAGGAAGTACTGGAGATCCAGCAGATCAGGTTGGGGTCAGAGTTCAAGTCAGATTAATCCACACTTGTTCCAGATCACAGGACATAGCTGGTCTTACTGACAGACCTGCTGTGGTTTATGAATCAGTCGTAGTTCACCAGTGTGGTGAACTACATCAACAGTCAAGTTGTAGTTTGAATGTTTGTAGCCACGGTGACACACAGGCACAAATAACTGGGCTGAATGGCAGGAAAAGATTCTCCTGGGGTTTGATCTGACTTCATTAACTACAAAAAATAATTTATTTTATTGGCACTGGATCATTGACCAACACAAAGTAGCACATAATTGTGAAATGGAAGGCAAATGATACACGATTTTCAAGATTAATTACATATAAATAAATAAAAACCTGTTCTTCACTAAATAAATCCAGTTCAGTCAGATTCAGTTAACCACTGAAGGAAACGACACAAAAACCTTTGGAGAAGACTTTGAACATAACTTCCTTCTTCACAAAATATAAATAAAAATGGAGTGCTGTCAGATTTCAGAGGTTGTATGATAAAAAACCATGAGCCATTTCTCCGACCAGCGCTAGACTCTCACTCCTGCTTTGGTTGTAATTACCCAGATTTCCCTGCTCTAGTACACTTTCTGCTTTTGGAGCGGTCCTTTGGCCCACTTGGTGTTCACATATGCATTAAAACCACACCAGAGTTCACTTCAACTCAGCAGAGACCGAGGTTTGTAGTCAGAGCAGAGATCATTCTTTTTAGTCTGCATCAGAGTTTGATTGTGCATTTACAGACAAACCAGACTTTATAGACAAATGAACTACAGTTTGAATAAAGTGAACTAAACAGTGTGAATGCTCCCAAAGCCTTGTCAAAATTCTCCATTGAACTGAGGTCTGAGTTTTGCTTTTCAGGGTCCGGTAACAATTGGTTCCAACACTGAGCAACTCCCTTTACGTAAAATTCAAAGAAAAGATTTTTGTGATTCTACTAAGATTTTATTTACACATTCTTCAAGTGTTTGATGTTTAAAATTATTGTTTTATTTTATTTTTTATTTTTATTTAGATGCTTAATATTTCTCAAAACTTCTCTAATGAAAAACAGATGAGTTGGCTTGTAAATCTGATTAATGTGAGGAGACGTCTTTAACAACACATGTTCTATCCAGGTTTAATTCTCCACTGGTTTTTCTACTCATACTGTGTGTACTTATGACGTTTAATCATACCAACAACTAAATATGATGAGAGTAAAGGAGCTTGACGGAGGACAGATCTGGCCAGTCATTTTGTGTAATCCAGCAGAACGCAGTGATGTGGTTGAAATTCCATCCATGACTGGATCCCGCTGGCAGCAAGAGGCCGGATGGCAGCTGCCTTATATGAACTACTTCAACTAGAAGTGGAGCGACATGTGCAAGCAGGTGTGCTGCCGTATCTGCAGTTATCAGAGTATTGCTGCAGATGACAGGAAGTCTGAATTTTCTGGAAGTCAGAGGCGCACAGAGTGAAAATGAATTGTGAGATGACAATCCTCTGTGGGGTTCCTCTGCTGCTGACCACCTAGTCAGACATACAAGCTTTTAGTCTCACATAATATGAGGTCTTTAATCCAGCCGATTCTTAGGGCATCAACTTGTCTTCATTGTCCAGCCCTCCATTGATCTGATCCTCCTCCTGCCTGAAGCCTGTGATCTTCATCACTGACCACACGTCGCTTTCACTGCCGTTTCTGATCTTCACTTTAAATTTATTTTAGAACATCTTCTACAATTCCCTGTCTCCCTCTCTGTTTGCTCTTTTTCTCTTATGTACCAGTTGCTCCAGCTCAATAGTGATCCATGGTTTATAAATGGGAACTGTTTTGCTGTTCTGGTGGAGATGCTGTTATCCACACTTAAGTTTCTATAGTTGGGAAAATACTTAGTCTGGGTCTCCAGTGGGCTGGCCCAGAGCATCACAAAGGAGAATAATGAGAAAATGGTTCAAAGGAAGAAACACCAAATAAGGACAACTGGATGGACATGATGCATATGTTAGGGAGAAGCAAACCTCTCTGTAGATTTGGATTGTCTATGTAAAACCAGTAAAATCAGATTTTGTATGAAAATAATTATCTCCTCCCCCAGAGGTTTGATATATTTTTGTTCTTTTTCTCCTTTTGATTAATTTGTTTTGTGTTTTTTCTTCTTCTTCTTGTTTTACCATAAATGTCAAAAACTAAACCATGTACATGTTGACTGTTACATGGCTTGTAACACCAATAAAAATGAAATAGACAAAAAAAAAAAAATTTGCATTTTTCCCATAATTGATGAAATCATTTTAAACCTGCTTCTCATATTTACTCAGGCTTTCTTTAACTGATGACAGGTGTGTGAAAATTCTGGTTAATCTTTTTTTGAGAAGAGCTTTGTCACGGCTTCCTGGTGAATGAGGACGATTAACCAACGCTGAGCGTGACTTCGCCCTCTTTTGCTTGCTGCAACATGTTTGGGAGGCAGCAGCAGATCTGGAAGGAAGGCCAACCTGAAAGGAAACGACTGATGAGGTCAACCCGTAAGCTGGCTAAGTCCCGAGCAATAAACGTACCAATCCCTTCAAATCTCACCCCGGTCATTTCTGAAAGCAAACATGATTGACTTGAACTTTACCTCGCTACAAAGCAGCAACAAAACAGAACACAACACAGCACGCATTCAGCTCACTATTGGTCAATGTCAGGAAGGAGTAAAGAGAGAAGAAAGACTTTGAACTGGGTGCCTGCATGCGGCGCTTAACATGCGCTCCCAAGCTACAAACACAACACATGTTTTCAGCAGGGGGTCAAAAAAAAAAACAAATCATCACAAACACAATCCACAAGATGCATTTTTCTGATCCTGATCGGGTCAGGCATGATTCAAGAGGATGTGTAAGTCTTTTTCCGAGCTGCAGCTAACAAGCCAAGACTGTCTTGTTTGCCTCATCAGGAAGCAAACCCCAGAGCGTTTTCATTCACGCTGAATGGAAGGCTGAATCCAAGGGCATAATTAAAATATACTCTGCATGATATTACGGCACATGGACAGTTTTTCTGCTTTGCAGCCATTAGCTCTACAGTAAAGCAAAAAAGAATTGAGGAAGCTTATGATAATGAGAACCATACAAACCTAATCTAATTACTAAGGAAATGGCTCAGACATTCAGGGATCCTGGAGGTTTTAACCCGAAAGATGTTCTTAAAAACCCTCATGCATTTATCCTTAATGACAACAAATGTCCACCTCCCCAAATCAACTGTAAAATGTGACATGCTAACATTTCCTTCCAATTTAAACATGTAAGTCTCTAATAACACATTTAGCTGTAAATATCAATATCATCTTACTTAACTTCCCTGAGCTGAAAAGAAAGAAAGTAAAAAAGTTTAAATGAGTGTAGCCCTGCCCCCCCAGGAAGATGGCAGCATGCAGTATTGGTGCATGTTCAAGTTACACTAGATCTATCCTTACTATGTCCTCACTAACAGCACCTACTCTGGAGTGAGTAGCAGCAGGAGTAGCACTTCTTCTGATACATACGGTGAAAGTGTAATTATACAGAACAGCTCGGCTGCTTCATGCCCTGCACCGGACACGCAGAAATCCACACAAATTTGACCTGGCTTGGCTGCCGGGGGGAAAAACTCCCCCTGGCTGTACAAGACTGAGCCTGGTAAGTAAATACATACAGTACAAGATACAGGGAGAGAAAGATGGAGTAGATAAAGACTGAAAGGTGGAGGAGGAAACAGCTAAAAAATGAGATAAAGAAAGAAAAGGAGAGAGAGATTAAAACAGACAGATATAGAAATGAAGAGAGAAAGAGATAAATAAATAGACCAAACATCTCAGACTTTCCTTATTAAGAGGTTTGGAAATGTTTGTCCTGAAGCCAAGAAACATACATTGCAGTGATAACTGTCATCCACTCTGCAGATCATCACAACTAACTAAATCTGTTCCAGGATTTGTCCAAGTACTTTTACAACTGATAAATATATTTTGTTTGTGTTACTTACTATTTTAAAAGTTCCCAATCTGCTACATAAAGCCTGGGCTAGTTTCTTCATGACTTCAACTACAATTTACAAAACAACATAAATCACTAATGTTCTCAGAAATGTATTGTTTTTTTCCCCTGTGTGCTCTGGCAAATGTTCCTATTCTTCATGTGAACCGTCATGTGCATACTGATAAACTCAAAACCTGCCTAAAAATCAAGAGTTGTTGTGACTTTTGAGGGTTCTTGATGATTTAATCCACAGACGTAGTGGAATAACAAATAATACCTTGACTAAGTTGGCTTACTACCCTCCTTAATAAGTGATGTGTAATCATTTTCAATAACTTAAGCTTTGATCTGAATGCATTTGGTTAGAGTAATTTGAAACAATACAGGCATATTTTCCATCTTGTCAATGCTGAAAAAGTTGGTTATTAATCAATTATAAGAATCTGCATTTTCTTTTCAGCCAAACTGTTAAGCACACTGTTTCCCATGCCAAAGGATCTGGTGATAGATACTGAAATGAGGATGTTTTGTTTGAAAACAAAAAATTGAATTTGTTTAGGAATTTGCTTTATGAGTTACACACTGTCTCAAAAGAAACTATAATCAGTGTCAAATAGTTCAGCTGAACTAGCTTCGACTTGAAGATATTTTCTTTCTATGCTTTTTGTTTTCTAAGATGTTCAAAAAATTAAATAAAATTTAAAAAAACGTGTTTTGACAACTTTTCCAATTAGAAGAACTTGCTAATCTCAAACTGTATTTTAAAGAATTTCTATTCAGTTTGGAATATCTATTCCAAAAAGGTCCAGACTAATTAAACAACAGGAAAGCCACTGCTAACTTTAGCATCATTATCAGTTAATGCATTAGCAGCTAACGGTAAGCTGCATTCTCACAGTGCTGTAATGATCCTCATCTAGTCTGCCTAAAAAACACAAAAATAAAACACACAAAAAAATAAAAACACATTAATGTGTTGATGTTTGAGGTTACAATGTGGCAAAACGTCAAAAAGTACAAGCATTTCTTTTGCAGCAGTTTTTCTAAAATGTCTTTCTCAGATAAACTTTTTGTCTTGGCAAGCGTTAGTGGTAAAAGAACAAAAAACAGACTTGCACGGTCATCCAGTTTATTTTTGACGGGAAAAGAAAAGCTGCAACATGTTGGGCAGCAGTTAATGGGTAAAGACGTGATCTGTCTGCCAGAGTGAGGAGTTCAGACACTGTCTAAGTCTGCTGCAGGTTTTATGACTACTTCATTTTCCATTAGATTTTTTTTATTGCTATTCGGAGATGAACAAATGCGAAGGAAGAGACATTTGTGAGCAGTGTGTTGATATTTGGAGCGTCAGGAGAGCCAGCCAGTGATAACGGAGGATCTGAGGCGCCTCGGTGTGAGACTCACCGGTACGTGGGAGGTGGGCTTCCCTGGGCCTCGCAGCTGAACACCACCTCCCTGTTGGTCTCCACCGTCTCCACAGGGTACACGATGCTGCCTGGCTGCTTGGTGAAAGCGGGACTCTGCAGGACGCTGCTCTCTGTGGGACCACAAGGAAACACAACACGGTTGATCATGAACCTGCGTGGAGGCCTGTTTGCACAACAGCCAATTAGTCGGCGGCAGAAAGCAGTTGATGCTGCCTTAAGTCTCTCGGAGGGCAAAACCACAAGCAGACAAAGCATATCAATTTAAATTGCCTGTCACGTCTCAGAGACGAACAGGGAAAGGATTTGAAGTGAGATGTATCTTCAGGACCTATTTAGGTGGTAATAGGATATAGAGTCTAATTTAGGGTGAACAATGGCCTGGAAAGATGCAGTCATTAGTCTGTTTTTATGTGTCCTTTTCTCATTTATTGAATTAGATGTTAGGATTATCTGCCCACATGGTTTGCATTTATTTTGTTTAACCTCTATGCTGTAAATGACAGTATAAATGATTCCAATGTCAGCTGCTTAACTCAACTCAAACTAAGCCTGAACTCACTTAAAATGAAAAAAGGGCAAATCTTTCTGCTGAAAAGTTTTGTAACCATTTATTCCAATCATAAAAACATAGAAAATTTCAGACTAAAAAAATGTTTCCATTTAATCCAGATAACTGGATTAAATATTATATGTATTATTACACCCGTAGTTTAAGTTAAAATATATGAAAACAGTAAAAAGAACACTACCTCAGATTAAGTGCATATGGTGAACATTTATGGAATCATGTTGTTGCTTGTTTTTGGTTTGATACAATTATATCTGTCGCTGCTGCTCAGCGTCTTTCTCATTCTAACAGAATAATAAAATTAAAGTTTTAAATGCGACAGTAAAGGGAACAGACAGCATGGTCAGCATGGTCTGTGTTTCATTATGTAAATTGAATTAGCTAATGGTGGTCTAAGCTAATATCTTAGACATGTAGTAAAACCCAATTACTGTGTGAACACGGACGTCTGCATCTCTGATTTTGTCTGAACCTAACTTGACCACAACCATGGAGTTTTGTATTTTTAAGATGAAGTGTGTGTGTGTGCGTGTGTGTGAAGCGATGGGCATCCTGCCTGGAGAATACTAAATAACTGTTGGTCCTGCCAACTCTTCCCAGGGGAATATAACTGGAGCATGCTGAGCTAGGCACAAAATGTCACTTCATGATGTCATACTATAATTTGCATATTCATGACCTTCTCAGTTTAAATTTTAGATTTTGTGATATTGTTTTACTCCAGTTTGTAGCTCAATTCATGGTAATGTACACAGCATCTTAATGCAGCCAAAAATACAAGCGTACATTTGGAAACAGATATTTAAATACATTGTTAACAAAGACTTGCTACCTTTTCTGTTTTTACTTTGAGAAAATTTCCATGTTTTAGGTCAGTTAGGATAATCAAAATTATTTATTTTGCTAAGATTATTTTCATTGTTTTACTTTCTTCTTTGCCTAATGCCTGGTTTACATGGCAAGATTTAAAACTAATGATTAAAAAACATGATGATAAAATCATAGATTTAATAGTGTGCAGTCTACAGCCACATAGCTTACACAACACAACACCCCACAACACACCACAACACAACACGCCACAACACGCCACACCACAACACACCACAAGACAACACAACACGCCACAAGACAACACAACACAACACACCACAACACAACACGCCACAACACAACACCCCACAACACACCACAACACAACACGCCACAACACAACACACCACAACACACCACAAGACAACACAACACGCCACAAGACAACACAACACGCCACAACACAACACACCACAACACACCACAAGACAACACAACACAACACGCCACAAGACAACACGCCACAACACAACACAACACGCCACAACACAACACACCACAACACACCACAAGACAACACAACACAACACGCCACAAGACAACACAACACAACACGCCACAAGACAACACCCCACAACACACCACAACACAACACGCCACAACACAACACACCACAACACACCACAACACACCACAACACAACACAACACAACACGCCACAAGACAACACGCCACAACACGCCACAACACAACACAACACGCCACAACACAACACACCACAAGACAACACAACACGCCACAAGACAACACAACACGCCACAACACAACACACCACAAGACAACACAACACAACACGCCACAAGACAATACGCCACAACACACCACACCACAAGACAACACACCACACCACAAGACAACACCACAACACAACACGCCACAAGACAAGACAACACAACACGCCATAAGACAACACAACACACCATAGCACAACACACCACAACACACCACAAGACAACACACCACACCACAAGACAACACCACAACACAACACGCCACAAGACAAGACAACACAACACGCCATAAGACAACACAACACACCATAGCACAACACACCACAACACACCACAAGACAACACAACACACCACAACACAACACCACAACACACCCCAACACAACACGCCACAAGACAACACCACACACCAGAACACAACACAATACACCACAACACAACACACCACAACACAACACCACACACCAGAACACAACACAATACAACACACCACTCAGGGACAGATTTCACTCATGAACAAAACCTCTGGAGGTCAAACGTGACTTCAGAATAAACAAAGATGGCCGACAAGGAAGAAGGAAAGGCAATAGTTTGAGGGCTATTTTTAACAGAGAAAAACAACACAGAAAAGAAATTTCCAATGTCCAGCAAACTTCTGCACCTCCAGGGCAGTCTGTTGTTTTGTTTTCTGTATTTTGGCTTCCTCTATGTGTTTCCATTACTCTGCTTTCTGATTGGCTACCAATCACATTCTACAGACTGCGTTCTCGCCTGTCGTCAGGAAGCCCAGACACACTGAGCTCCTGAACTAGCATGTAGCTAATGTGGAATGATGGGTTTTTAATTCACACCAGGATTAAGTGTCTCTGTGGTTTTGCTTTAACATAAATCCACAAGTATGTCTCTACTGCACTAAAATTTAGTTAAAAGATTAAAAAGGCATGAAATTATCTTGGCTTTCTTAAATTATTTAAAAGTACAGTAATTATAATGTATATGTTTGAATTGGAGAAGATAATAAAAATTATCTAATAAAATTTTTTTTTTTCCTCATGATTTTGCCATTTACCAATTAGAAATGATTTTGGTAATCTTGACTGACCTTAAACAGTACATATTAAAAATGTATTTTTTAAACAAAGCCACACCCTGTAAAACAAATCAGCTTTACCTTTATTTTTTCCAATGATAATGCCTTTTTTTCTTTTTAATTGTCAGATAGAAAAACGCAGTCTGAAATTATGACAGCATTTCAACTTGGGCTCATCACAACACTATTAGATTAGATGCTGCCATTTCTCTGTCAGGTCAAACTCTTTCACTTCACAAAACCGGTTTAACAAACCACAGAGGAAAATAGGCTGTACTGTAAATGTTCACAGACAATGCTAACAATCAGATTTAAATGTAAAATTTTTATAAAACTGTGTTACTGCTCCTCATTACTGAACTTTAAAAATTAAGGATGCTTTAATATGCTAGTTTTTTTCTTTTTCTTTTACAAAACTCATCTTAAAAGGATAAAAAAGGAATAATGTTTGACAATGGCAACACTGTTGCATCATCTGACATAGTTACAAAGCAACCAAAGACAGCTTCTCTCCTCGGCTTTTGGGGACATTTATAAGTTCAATAATCCACCAGAAAAAAAGGGGGACAGTGTGACGTTTAAACTCACACTGTCTTTACACAGTGAAAGCATCGGATTCAACAGGCAATGAAAATAGATGAATATGAATCTATTTGTTAAAGTGTTACAGTATCTATGCATCGTTCCTAGTTATCATGGACCTTTAAGAACAAAGTAGAAAACACTACATTTTTGTTATTGTGGTGACGTTGGGTCCATTTGTCACAGTATTCCTCCTACGTAAAACCACCAGCACAGAACACAGGATCTACTAGAAAACACATCTGTAGCTCAAAACAAAGGTCAAGCTTATGCTGTGACACGCCGTCTCAGATGGATGAATTTAATCAGGTGCTCATTTTATCCACCATTGATTTCACTTAGACGTTTTTTGTTTTTTTTTCCCTAATCTAGGGTAGTTCTTGTAGGAAGGCAAATTGCTTGTGTTTTTGGTCTTTGCTTCCTCATTTTTCATTCAAGTTTCTTTGTTCAGGCCCACACTACAGTTAGCATAGCACACACACAGAGCTACCCGGTACATAGACAGCTATCTGACCAAACTGGGGGGAATGTTTTAGAACTGCTCCACATTGAAAAAAAGAATAAAAGTGCTAATTTTCACATGTTACTATTCAGCAATTAAAGGTCGATGATTAAAGACCAAGTGTGGGTTCTACAAATGTTACAACTGGATCAAGGAAGACACAAGTCAAAGCTGCTAAGTCGCAAACAAAACTTTTGCCTCAGATTTACTTTTTTGTACTCTCTATTTATTAAAATAATAATAATCTACTCTTCAGCAAAGAGAGCTTCTGCAGTGACACATAAATCACGCCTTTTAGCTAATGTATGGGCAAATCCAAAACACGACAACTTGACTGGTGAAATAAAAGAGTCTTTTATTCCACTTTTTAAAAAAATCATCTACATGTCACAGCATGAAAGACTTGAAACTTTTTTGGGGAGGATTTGCATTCATGGGTTTTTGACAGCAAAAATTACATACAATTACAGAATCTCTAGAGCAAGCTTCACATCTGAAAAGGGCTGCACTCCTCTACCGATGTGTGCATATGAAAATATATGCATCATCAGGAAGGAAAATATGAGAGGCTCAGATGCGGCTGTGAATTTTAAATGTGCAAAAAAAAACAACAACACACATTTACATCAACGGCCTCCATCGGACTGTGCCTCCATTTGCATCCCACAGTAACTTTAACACACTCAGTTCCCTCTTGATTCAGAATGCAAACCATTACCCAACTTACACCAGGAAATAAAGAAATTTGAGTTACACATGACAGAAAATGAGAATATTACAAGTGAACTTGTCAAGAATCATAACTCTGCCAGTGAGATGGTGGTCCTGCCCATTCCTGACAGGTTTAGAGGAGCTGCGTGGGGTGGAATACCGACGTGACAGAGTGGGGATTCAGAATGGCCAAGCATGGAGAAGTGCTGTGTATTTTTGAGCAGTTCCAGTGGAATCCAGAGATTTGCCTTTTCCTTAATGACACGGGACAAAGATTAAGTCTCAAAGCCAAGCAGAAGATGAAAAGCGATTGCTGGTCTGATCGAGTGGCGGATAATGAGCTCTGCAGCATTCACACAGACTGCATTACCATCCCAAAGTACGAGACCTAAAGCCAGATGATATGACATTAATATATTACTAGGAAGGCAAGGATGTATTTTGTCCTTCCCACTTCCTTATTGAGTCTCCTTGCGTGTCCAAGTGGAGCAGAGTTTGGCCTGGTGGAGCCTTCCTCATCACCACAAACTTCCCTCTAATAAGCCTCAGCATTGAGAGGTGGAGGTGCACTTACCAGCCCCTCAAATTTAAACTGGATGCAATTAGTACTAATCCTACAGCTGCGAATACTTCATGTCAAAGATAGACCTGGAAGGTCAAACGGAGCGAGATGGAGGTGGCAGAGATCAGGAACATCAGCTGAAGCTCTGTCTCTGGTTCAATGTTTTCTAGCCTGGTTGCCTAAATCAGGTGTTGGATTGTTCCAGACAGCATCTGAAGAGAAGGTTCAGACTTTGTACCTGGACCAAAAAGTCATACAAGAGGCTCTTGTCAGAAAATTTAACAACAAATAAATAAAATGTGCATCACAGCCAGGACTCCAAATAAATAAACGCTAATTGTATTGAATCTCAATTTAATGTGATTGATCCATTGATCTCCATTTCTCCAGTCAATGACATAAATTTTCTGTGCAGTTTTAGAATTAGTCTGTCTAAATAGGCATGTCGTTTGGCAATAGCAGCACAGAAAGTGACCAAAGCCGTAATCGTGCTGGTTACGCTCCCATATATTGAGCAATTAAAGCCATTGGAAGAAGAATGTTTAAGGTATGTAAACATGTCGTAGAAGACACTGTAGTCCTTCAAATCAGATCCAGTTGTTTAAAACTTCAACAGAGTCCACGCCTCCCAATAGGCCCGGGTCCAGATCCTCTGAATGAAGCAAAGCGAAGAACAAGGGGCTGCTTTTTACCAGGATAGATATTTTCCAATTACTCATAATTTCATTGTATTTTAGTTGTATCAGGTCCATCTAATAATCGTACTGAAATTAAAAACTTGGTAAATTTGCAAAATTTTGATAACTCCCTTTTTCTTTGTGTTTTTTATTGAAACAAACCAGGCTTCTTAATCTTTTGCAGTAGACTGGCTCAATATTTCTTCAGTACTCTGAGATTAATAACTCAGATATTTAAATAGTTCTTCCATCATAGTGTTTCAACGACTTCAATTTTTCACCAACATGCCAGAGAAACTGTGGGAGTGACTCGAGATGTCTTTGGCGGTCTGGAGGATAGAGTAGTGCTGCCCCTCCCTACCTATTGCTGTTCACTGTCAGCTAGCTACGAGGAGGCTACTACACATTTCTCTTGCTTTTAATATACAGAAAATTAAACCAAACTCAAATAAATCAGTGGGAAACAGCAGTACAACAGGAGTCTACTTTAAATTACTAATACATGCTCCTGGTGTTTATTCTTTATCCCCTCAAATGCAGAATGTGGGTCACTTTTTAACAATCAAAGTATGATAAGTATTGCATATAAAGTTGATCAAATTTGGGTGTTTTTACTGGTAACAATTCAATCTTTGATGCTTTATGCTAAGGGTGTCCAAACTTTTTGCGATGTCAGATTGAAAGTACGTCACTCAGTCCAAACTGTGACAACAGTTTGTTTGTGATGCATCTCCAAACTCAACTAGTGAAATCAGATATGGCGCTTTGCTGATCCCTTCATGTCCCTCTACCAATCAATTTCCTATTGACAAGCATTTGATCTTTTAAAAGCTCCTTCAGCATCTAGAAATTTCTAGGCGTCTACGTCTCCCTCTGTGAAAATGTTCAATTTTGATCCACCTCTATTGTCTGATTATTTCCCACAGATGGTAATGAATGTGAGCAATGGAGAAATCCTTTTTGTGGCTTCTGCACATTGCAAATTCATCCTTTTTTGGCTTAACCAACAAAAAGCTTTGAGCACTTGGAGGCTCCAGCATTGTGTTTTATGAAAGCACTGTCAGACCTATGTATAGCTGTATGGAGTGAATTGCCCAGAGTACTGGAAGCATGAAAGTAAAGAGTGTTTTCCTGCACACATTACACTTTTACAGCATCAAAGTACAGAGCCATCAGCATTTAGGCACCTTGTTAATCTTTCTAGGGGGTACACCAGTCTTTGATTGTGCAAAACTCAGCATGACACTTACTTATTAGCATTGATTAACCATCTAAAAAGGAGCGATAGGACAGCAAAAGTTCCCCCTCAAAACATATGAAATAATTTCCTCTAAACAAAGCAATGAATGAAGAGTTCATGGTCTCAGCGGTTTTGTTTGAAATTCCAATTATTTAGGGAGTTGCAACTGTTCTGTGAACAGAAAAGAGAGTTGGGTTTAGTTTGGCTAAGAAACGCCTTTCAGTTATCAACCAAAATCCCACTGAAAGGGGATTTGCTGAACAATGCCGCAACATGTTTGCTCATCTCTGTCTTTTCTAATTATTTCTGCCGAGTGTTTGGCTGTTTGGGGATAAATCTCTGGTAATTACATAGGTCACTCGTGGACACGACAAGTCTTGCTTGGTGGCTTTTCAATATTTTGGTTCTAAACAGCCAAAGCTACATAGAAAACTAATACAAAAGCCTACTGTGCAAAATTGCTGCTAAGACTGAATTTGTTGCCACTTTTTCAGCAGCCTTACAGCTGGACGAACATCTGGTCAGAGAAAAATTTGCTTTACAGAGAAAAGGTTTGAATTACCCTAGCCTTTCTGTGTGGACATTTTATGGTCTTTTTATGAGTTTATGCCATTAGTTGGAATTCTAACAGATGATTTTCTATACACTTTGCTGTTGTTTTTTATTTTTATTTTTTGGCTCTAGTGGCCTTTATTTGAAAGTGCTAAGACAAAAAGTAGGTAAAGAGAGTTTGAAGGCATGGGGCAAAGGTCACCAGGTCAGGATTTGAACCTGCGCTGGCCGCATCTGTCATGTAACGGTGTAAGTGAGGTGGTGAGGCAGATGCTAGGAGACCCAGGTAAGATGAATGTAGATGGTTTAATAACGAAACCAGGAGAGACAGTCCACAACCTTGGCAGCACTGCTGAGCGGAAACAGGGGGCTCACCACAGGCAGAACACGGCAAACGAATGGACATCAACGACAGACTGGTAACATCAGACGACTGACAACTGACAAGGACCCGACAAGAAACAAAAGACAACGGAGGGACTAAATACACGGGGAGGCAATCAGGGAAA
>CAEFZX010020233.1:0-10593 GCA_903066825.1 Alfaro cultratus
GCACACACACGCACACACACACACCTACACACGTACACACACACACACACACACACGTACACACACACACACACACACACACACACGTACACACACACACACACACACACACACACACACGATCCAAATGGTGGTTAGGTTACCCAAACATTTTACTCAAGTATGAAAAGTGTAACTTCAACATGTTTTTACTTGAGTAAAAAGTAGCTGTTCAAAAAGTAAAAGTAAAGAAGTATTTTATCAAAACATTTAATATTTAAAAATATCAAATGGACTAAAATATAAAATTTTTTGGAATTTTTCCCCCAAAATTAATTTCTTTCAATATAAAACTTATGAAATGATAATAAAACTACAGTTGTGTGTTTGGTGAATTTTTAGTTAAATCAAATTTGCTCTTCATTCCCTGAAGTTACTCACAGTGAGTAGACAATCCAGAAATTATACTCAAGTAACAGTCATAATACTTATGGTAATAAAATTATTCAAATAAAAATAAAAAGTACAGCTTAGTAGAAATACTCTGAAAAGTATTTTTCCCAAGAGGTTATTGAAATAAATGTAACTATTAAAACCACAAGCAGTTTGAATTGATTTTCACAACAAGCTGCATAGGAGACATAAAAACATGGAAACGTTGCTGTGATCAGATGAGACCAAAACTGAACATTTTGAAAACGCTGCATGTTTTATGGTGGGAATGAAAACAGAAGTTATTACAAAGACAAGACAGCAGAAACTCAACAGCTTTTAATCTCTATTAGTTTTCTCAGAGCATGAATGTTTCATTTGGTAATTTTTCAAAAAATAATCTAAAGCAGCCTTTAGGTGGAGAATTAAATGTTGAAATATTAAAAGACAACTGTTGATAAATATTTAAAGATAACTATTAAAAGTCCCTGTAATATTTCAGGCCTGAGGACAAACAGTACTGACCTGCAGTGATGAAGGTCAAAGGTGAAGCTTTCAGTCCGTCTTTCTTCTTCTTGATTCCAACCAGTAGAGGTCAAACTGAGGGATGGAGGACAGTGAGAATATTTTACAACAATAACACGACAGTTAAAAATAAATGAGAACGAGTGTTTTCTACCCCAGACAGGATGTGATGTCATTTAAAAATGGGTCTGGCTGCATTGTGACGGTTTAATGCTGCAGCGTAATGTGGGTGTGTGGAGCCTCAGGGCAACTTTAAACTGCAGCGGCTGGGGTCAAAGGTTAACATGGTGTGGTTGTTCAGTGGTTAGCTTCGTTACCTCCCGGCCTGCTGGTCTCATGTCCGCTCTCTGTCGCCGTGGTTACCTCCCACTGACCAATGGCAGGTTACGTGAGAAAGACACAAACACGAAGGTGTGAAAGTTTCTCGGTTCGGCGACTTTCTGCTGATCTGACCTGAAAATGCTAAATGAAAAACATGAAATCTGTGAAGATTATGGATTATAAAAACTGGATTAGAACCAATAGAGAGCCAAGATAACGGCAAACACTAAAACCAGCAGTCTGACAAATACATGACATTTATCCAGGAAGATTTATGTATAAAAAAAATCAAGAGACAGCAGCATCATAAATAAGTCAAGGTTAGAATTTCTAAAAACAATAAAAGACAATGTCACCTTTGAAAACAGCCTTTCAGGTTATCTTTATTGAATATTAAGACTTGTTTGATGATCAAAAATGTTTCAGTTTAACACAAAAGCAAAAGCAGAAGAAATGTGTAAAGATGTACACACTTTGTACATCTTTACAGCCTTCGTTTTAGTCCTTTAAGCTACAAACGGTTACCCAGCAACCGCTGTGGCTGTTACACCAATATAATGTGCAACATGATTTTCTATAGGGGTAAAAATGGCTCCCTGGGTGGGCTTGCTTCTAATTATTATAATTACTTTATTTTGTAGACCATACACATCCTATTAGGGAAAGTCCTGAACTGTGAGATACACCAGGTTTTATTAGGCAGAGCTGCAGGAAATTGAAAATGCACAGAGGATAAAAATGAACTGACTGCAGTTATAGTGGAGAAATGAAAGTGGAGCCTTGTTGTCAGATAATATTCTGGAGATTCAAAGCTAAGCAAAACTTCACCGTAATGATCTGAAGAATGTTGTTGGGATTTATTAGGAAATCTAATCCTCTATCGGGGAAAAATAAACTTCTGATGCTTGTTTTCTGTTGGTTTAATTGGCTTTATTGACAATGTATTCATTAGGAAACAGTTTTACAACAGAACATTGAAACAATTTTTATGAAACAGTTACTGTAGATATAATACACACAGTCAAAAAAGAAAAGAAAAACTCCCTTATATAATTATAGCTTGGGAATCAGTTTTGAGTAATTCTCACTGCATTTATAGTTGTTCAGGTGTTACGGCTGCAGTGGGTCTTTTTCCTTGTAGGGTCTGGATACAGGCCTTCTGCAGGTGTTTTTACCTGATTGGTGCTCTGCTGCTTTAAAGCTGCCATGATGCAGCAGACAGGAGGCTTTTCCCTCCTCAGAAGCCCAATTGGTTTGGTTTGGATCTTATGGCTGAGTTTTCTTAGGTTTGTTTTATATTTGCTCATTTCTGGTTATGTATGAGTTTTTGCATTAATCTATTTTGGTTTCTCATTTCAGGTATTTCTTTTTCAGGTTTTATTTCTTTAGTATAATTTAATAAATTCAATTTTTATTTAATCAGAAGATCCTTGTGTGGTCTCCTTTAATGTTTCAGACAGACATTTCAAATCTGAGACTTCACAGCCATTCTGGTGTTTTATCACAGCAGTCATTTTACACATTTTAAATGACGACAAAATAAAGAAAAATTAAGAAAACACACACCATCAGCTGATCAGCCTAATACCTTGAATATTGTACATTTAAAATAAATAAAACTTCAAAAATGAACAAGAAAGTTCGATAAAAAATACAGATGAGTAACAACACACCTGCACAGAATGGAAGTGAACAGTTCAGGAACATCCAGTTCACCTGTCCGGGTCAAAGGATCCACATAAAGCAGTCAGTTGTTCTCACATGTGCTGCAGCATTGAGGTCTAAAGCCTTAATGCTGAAATATGGATAAAACTGAAACGAACATCTTAAATATTCTAAAACATTTTCACCTCTACAGCAACTTTTAGGTCAACAAAACTCCGCCACAAACTCACCTTCCGCAATAACACAACCACGAACGAGCTGGTGAAAGAGGAAGTGACGTCACATGTTCATCTTCTTTTGTATTTTATTGGTGGATGGCAAACCAACTTAAGGTGCATTTACCGCCCCCTAGCGGACTTACGTCGCATGTTACGCAAAAATAAAATACATAAACTAAACTTTCTCAAAATGATTACATAGATTTTGTATAATTGCTTTAAGATTAAATTGAAAGTCGGTAAAATTAAGAAAATAAGAATACATACCATTAATAAGTAAAGGATACTTTCTTTCTTTCTTCCATGTTAAAAATATCAGGTTATAAAACACTTGATGTGGTCTGTGGCAACCAGAGCCGGATCAGAGCTCTGCAAACAAAGCTTGAACACTTTTACATTTGTTCATTGAGGATGACATTAACTTCAGCATTTATAAATGCTCCAGAAGCTTTGAACCGACTCATGAAACCACTATGATTATAACTTTAATCTGTCTGATTATAATCTGATTAAAACTATTACAATAATTCAAAAATGCCACATTTTGAAACTCTGCAGTGCCTAATAAAGGAGGTTGAGCATGGTTAAAAGAGGAGCATGTGTTAACTATGTCATCAAAACACACCTATAATTCTTCAAAATACTTCCTGTTTGAGTCACTCAAAGCTAAAATAAAAATTAAAAGTTTATAGCCACCAGCAGTGTGTTGTCATGTTCTACATAAGATAGCATTAATCTCCTGAGACAACATTAAACTCATCAGACTGAGGATTAACTTGGACATGTAACGATCTCTTCCCAAACGCTCCACCTGCCTTCCCAAGTCTTTACTGGTTATTTGCTCCTGCCATGTTGAGATTCCTGGCAGCTAAAACCATTTAAATCCAGTTCTAAAGCAAATTTTGCCCCTAGGATTATTCACCGTAACATCCGTTGCATTAGTCCACAAACACTGAGACGTATATACCTTAATCCTCAGAAAGGGCACAGCCTGGAACGGCTGCAGAGAAATAAACCTGCCTGCTGCCTCATGTCTGCAGGCGTTTTCAAATCTCCAGTCAAACAGAAAACTCCTCCATCCGCGGCGCTGGCTGGCATGCAGCTCCACGCCAACATTAACCCTGAACCCATTAACCATCGGTAACCAGGTGGACATCACTTAAACAGGAAAACTTTTATTTTGAAAAAGCTTTGATCGCTGAAACAACCATGTACCTTTAACCCTAAACCTGAATATAATGTGTTTCACCTGATCACTGGATGTAAATAATCAGATCTAGTTCATGTGTTATTTTCCCAGTGGAGAAAATAGTTTAGTTCAAGTTCAGGATTTTTCTACATTCAGCAGATTAATGAAATATTTTTAAGCAGTTTGAGCTAATTTTAGCTTTCACATGCAAACCTTAAAGAACAATTGTACAACTGCAAACAGATTGCTACATAAACTATATATGTTTTTACTGTTTCACATTAAATCTGATCAAAGTCAGGTAGAAATATCAAAATAGTTTTTATTTTTAAAATGTGAGAATACTGAACAAGAGATTTTTTGCAGATTATTTTTCCTCAGATTCAACAGTTTATATGTTGAATCTGCCTTGGGTCAAACATTTCCTCTTTTAATCCCCCATAATCTGTTAGCATCAGCTGCAGTAAAGCATTCACACAGCATGATGCTGCCACTCCTTTACCTCGGTGTTAGGAGCATGTTTTCAGACCAGCATGTTTCCTCCATTTCCCTTAAAGCGTAACTGAGGTCATCATTTTCAAAGGTTTTAAGTTGCTTTGGCTTCTTCCTCTGTTAGTGGCTTTTCAGCTCATGCAGAAACAGAACTGATACTCAGACATGGATTCATATTGGCTTCCCAAATAGTTTAAAGGCTTTGTAAATATAATGTAACTAAACTTCTAAATCTGAAAAGTAAAAGAAAAACAATAATAACAAACATTCAGTTTCTCATTATTCTGGTATTGAGCAACTAGAGGTTGTTCCAGTGAAATCACTGAAAGTGGTGATTGGCACCAATCTGACTGAGTCACACAGAGTGAACCAGGATTCAAACACAAATCATCTACAGCTTTCCTTTACTGCTGATTTTCACTGGATGCTCTTTCCATTGACTGTAACAGGAAAAGAAAATACATGAAACATTAGCTGATCAATACTGACGATTGGTTTGGGGAAAAGCTGTTTGTTATCGATGTTTAATTGGAAAAGTGTTTTTTCAGAAGATCAGTTCTAAGACTCTGTTGTCATTGAGCGACTCAGAGCGATTTACAGAACAAAAGTAACAAACAGAAAGTAAAAGTCTGGACTCCATCCAACATCAACGTCACTGAAACAATAAACCTGATGGAAGAAACCAGGATTTACACTGCAAAACACAAAACTTTACTCAGTATTCCTCTTCTTTCTAGTTCAGACATGTTATCACACTTGAAATAAGAAAAACTAACTTACAAGAAACTTTTCAGAAAATTTAGAAACTTGTTTAAGTCAATAATTCCTCAATATTTATTTATATATAAAAAATGTTTTACAAATTATTTTTCCATTTATAACAAGACATTTTTTCAATGTTACAGCAGCAGAATTAGAACCTTTTTTAAAGTGAATAATAAGGAATTTTTCTTACTGAAAAGTTTTTTGGAGGATATTTTTGTCTTATTTCAAATGGACGTCTGCACTAGGAACCAGACAGAAATACTTGGCAAGATGTTGTTTTTCTCCTCCTACCGGTTCTATAAATCATGTGATGTTTCCTGGTTGCTTTAAACGCAGTGGTGGGCCGTCAGGGCCTGCAAGGCCTTCTCTGCTGGCCTAAAAATATCTGAATCACAGACTGATGTTAATTATATTTTGTCCATGAATACGTATTAAATAATTCCAGATGGTCTGTCCGCTTCCTTTCATTGCTAGTCCCCTGGTTGCGCTGCTTCCAGACGCGTATTTTAATATTTAAGCATTTAACCAATCACATTTCAGCCACTGTTGCCAGGGTCAAAGAAATCTGCCTGGAGGCCTTCACAATCAGTTCTGCCGGCCCTGTAGCATAAAATAAATGTTGATCAAGCTGTTTCAGTCTACTAACTACGAGCGGTAGGTACACCTGGCTCACCGGATCCGAGGATCGCTGCAAGTTGAATTGCTGGGAGTTGCTTGTTGTTTGCCACTGATCGACATGGTGTTTGGAGCCACACTGGATTTGTAAATTTGACTTGCCTAACCAAGGCAGCAGCGAGGCAAATAATCAGGATTTTTGGTGAGTAAAATGCAATATTATTTAGGAATATTATTTAGGAATATAGCAACATTTTGAAATGTTGCTATATTCCTAAATTATCAGGTTATTTTTGATTCTTTTTTTTATGTATGTCGCAGCTGTACCTGCAGTAGAAGTTTTATAGCCATAAAATAGTTATTGAGGGTTGGATTGATTCAGACGGAGCTCTACTGAAGGCCGAGGTGTGAAATGCACGGCCGCCACTGTTTAAACGACGGGCCGGTTCAGGGGGTTCAAACAATCGGGCCGGTTTCCCACACCACGCTGATGCAGGCACAAATGAAGACGGATTGCACATGATGACACAAGTCAGGTTTAATTTGCTCTTTTGCCAAAAGCGGAAAGAGCAAAGGAAGAGAGATGCATCACCGGCGCTGGAACTTAACTCAATATATTACAAAGCCCAAAGGTGCAGCTTTGATCTTTCCTTGTGACAGAAACGTTCCACTCTTTCTGAACTCAGGTGGCCCTTCACACAATAGCCAGAGAAAATAACTTCATCTCCCAGACTAAATAAGAAGCTCTTGAAGTCCTGCTAGGATCTACAGAGGAAAGAGATGCAACAACCAGATGAAATTGTATTATTCTTCTCCAAAGTTGTTTCCTTTCACAGAGGAGAAGAGCAGCGCTGCAGACTGATACCTGCGTGGATTATAATTCTCTTATCTCTGCAGGCACAGGTGGGATCGGCTTATTTCAGCACAATCAGCTCAAATATCTATTTTATTATCTGCAGTTGGGAAATTCAGCTTGATTTATTTGTCAGCAGGTCGGAGAGATTTATTTTGAGCTGAGATTCTTGTCACCCTGGAAACTAAAAAAAAACAAAAAAACCTCCTTCCTGCAGAGTTCTGTTGGTTCTGCTGACCTGAGTCAGAACCAAACACTGACCTCATGTTACTGAAACACAACCCAGAAATGTATTTATATGTTCAAATCTGAAGTCATTTCCTGGCAGAAACGTGCAGAGCATCTGGAAAGTCATCACACCTTTCACTTTTTTATTTTTACATTTTCTTATGCTACAACATTATTCCAAATGATATCAAAATAATCTCTTTCCTTCATAAGGCACACATTATGAGATAATACTATAAAAAATTATTTTTGATGTCTTTTACCAGATCAGGAATATTTTAATGAAATAAAGTAAATCAGTTTTTGTAAGACGGCGATGTGTCGACTCAACGTTGGCCTCATTACGAAAGGAACCCAGTTTACAAATTCTTTCTTTTGCAGAAAATGGATGGAGAGCAACATTCCAGTTCTGCTACAGATTCTCAGTTGGATTAAGGTCTGGACTTTGACTAGGCCACTCTAGCACATGAATCTGCTTGGATCTAAACCATCCCATAATTTCTCTGGCTGGATGTTCCTCCATTATTGTCCTGGATTTAGCTCCATCCATCCTCCCACAGCATGATGCTGCCAACACCACCATGATGTTCACTAATGTTCAGCAGCGAGAATCTGAGGGCAGAAACAGAAAAGCTGCTTTTATGTTCAGACTATTCAACAATTAACTAAAAAACAGGTCAGAATATTTGACTTTTGTGTCACAAGATTTGTCTCCCTATTCCTAATTATGCATTATTTTATCTCAGTATCTCATAAAATTCTCCAAAAACACATGAAACGTGTGACGTAAAATAATCTAAGATTTCAGTAGATATGGATGCTTTTGCAGGGTTGTGTGTTTCAGCAGCAGGTTGTAACCAGGCTCTGATTGCATGCAAAAGAAAGTCAAAGTGTGCAACTTGGCACTAGGAGATGCAGTTTCACCAGAAGCAGGACTGATAACGCTACAATCTGGGCTGCTACAGCTCTGCAGCACGCTCACCAAACTTTTCAGAGAATTTGGCTCTTCCACACCCAGAGGCAGCCTGCTTGCTTCTGCTCTGTGTTGCCATCTGCGGTTAAACCCTGACGCTTGTCCACATATTCGTAACTTTCTGTTTCCTGTTGCAGTTTGCATCAGAAAATGCGGTCCAGGCTTGAAGGAGCGATCTCTCCCAGGACCCCTCAGGTCCAGCTCCTCCACGGTGCCGCCTGGCTCTTCGGAGACCTCCTGGTAGCTCAGTTTGGGTGAAGCTCCTCTCTGCTCTGGCCTCACAACACTCAGATGAACTCTGCATTGGAGTCAAAATAACACAGCTGCCAACCTGCTGCTGCAGGCAGAAACTCCACCCACACACCATGGCAGATACTGACATCCTGTTTCCTTAAAAACATCCAAAATCCAGAGAGTTCTGCGTTCTCCTGAAGTACACTGGAGATAAGTGTCTGTTACCGATCAAATTTAATGGACTCTTATTCCTAACTACCCCTCATAGTGAAGTATTCGACATCATGTTAAGAAAGTAAACCGTTGTGAAGAGAATAATGGCCCTAATATAGGAGAAGAAGGAGTGTGTAAGTAAGGCTGATGAGTCAATAAAGTCTGAAGGATTCTTTCTCCTGGATGATACAGGAAAAGGAATAATTCTCTATAATGATGTTACAATACTGGATCCACTTTAGCTCAGTGAGCTCAGAGCCGTAAACATTGATTTAAAACACGCAGGCCGTCAGCTAAACGACTGAATGTTCAAATGAATAAAAAGAATTAAGTCTAGATTTTATTGGGATGTTATGTTAACTGGGTAACAGGAAGACGTGGATCATTTTGAAGAGGAAGGAAAATGAAACTTAAACACCTAAAATTGTTTGTCACATGTTTTCAGTCCCTTAATTTCTTTTTTTTTTAGTTTGTAGAAATAATTTTCAGCGTTTTGTCTCGACCAGATTAAAAGATTTAGGGTCAGAAATCTTTGCCCATTTTTGGTAAAAAGCTCAAACTCAGTCAGGTTGAGCAATACTCAAGTCCAGGAATAAGGACTTTGATTAGGCCAGTTTTACCCATGAAGCTGCTCTGACATGATCATAATGTCTCTTGCCAACATGACTTATAAGAGTTTTTTTCAACCACGGCTTTCTGTCTGCCTCTCTTCCATCAGGAGAAAATAAATACACATAAAAATGCAGTTTTTTTAAAGGAGATAATGCAGAATAAGACTAAACTAAAAATACCAGTGAATTTTATTGGCAATTGTGCTTTTTGAAAACATTTTCCAAAAATATCAACTTCACATGGAAGAAAAAATAAAACAATATCTAAATAAAATGGCAATAATTTTCCCATAATATGATAAAAATCATAAGTTGTTTTTTTGAAAAGGTAATGAAGCAATGTTTCCGTCTCTTAACAGGTTGAAATATGAAACTCACATTCACAAATTGCACCAATGATTTTCTCTCTCCCCCATTAAAGACCCCGCCCCCTTTCTGTCTGTTATCTGATTGGACAGATGCTCCAAAAATGACCTAGTTAAAGTAAACAGAACATAAAGCTCTACAGTGAGCTAAATATCGTTTAGCTAGCATGTAGCTCGTATTAGCATATCCTATGAGAAGGAAAGGAAGTGCTATTGATAATTATTAGAAACAAAACTTATTTTAGTTTTTAAAAATTACTTATTGAATTATATTTGGTTCCCATTAAGAGAAAACGTTTCCAGTGCAGCTGCAGCATGTGATCATGATCTGGACTGATGCAGCTTTAGCAGGACGCCGCCCTTCACCACCAGAAAGCAGAGCAGCACACGGCGCAGCACGGAGCCTCACACTCAGCCTGCTTGTTTTCTAGCTGCAAAACCTCAGCGGAGATTTTCCCACTGAGTGAAAATAAGTGGAAGGGCAGAACAGAGAGGCGCTGATTGCGAAGCTTCAAACCTGGTCATGATTCTGAAGTCCATGTGTTTATTTATTTAGCTGGCGCAGAGCCGGAGGATGCCGTCCTGAATGTACATTTGATTCCTCAGAGAACCGTTTGCCCCATTTTTCCCATATAAGGTTTCTGGGTAATTCAGATAAAAACTGATAGTTGAGAGCCAATCACCAATCCATCCACCTGCAGTTTTCTACTGATCTGAGATCAGGAGGGGAAGGTAACAGGTCCAGATCCAGATCCAGGCTTCATGGAGCGACTGGAGAGGCTCCAAAAGGAAACCCCCACTGTCAGCCAGATAAGACCCCAAACACCTGACCCCAAACACCTGACCCCAAACACCTGACCCAAAACACCTGACCCAAACACCTGACCCAAAACACCTGACCCAAACACCTGACCC
>CAEFZX010020239.1:0-21736 GCA_903066825.1 Alfaro cultratus
CATCCCGGGCTTTGCATGTTCTCCATGTGTGGGTTCTTTCCAGGTACTCTGGCTTCCTCCCACAGTCCAAAAACATGTCAGGTTAATTGGTCTTTCTAAATTCTCCCGGTTTGAGTGTGTGTGTGCATGGTTGTTTGTTGCGACAGACTGGCGACCTGTTCAGGGTGACCCCGCCTCTCCCGCCTCTCGCCCGGAACGCTGGAGAGGCACCAGCACCTCCCGACCCCACTAGGGACAAGGGTGAACAGAAAATGGATAGATGGATGGATGTTTGTTGCGTAATCATTGCACCCTGGGCAGAGATAAACACAAAACAACACAAAACTCTGATGCCGAGTGATGGAGGAACGTCACAATAATTTCTCCGTCCTGTTGTCGCCGTCATAAAAAGTACAAAAAAGACGCATAAAGCTGTACATTTGACTCGCCCAATACAACAACAAAACTATTTTCAACTGGACTGCAGACCCGCAGTACCACTTTGCCGCCATGCAGGAAAACAGTCGAGTGTCATATTTCGGAAAACATCAATAAAGCTCTTCAGAGTCCTGAAACTCCCCAGCAACGGATATACAGGGGTCTGTATGTGCGCAAGCACCCGTTGCAGGCGGGTTATAAATGCCGCTCGGTGTCTGATAATAACTTGGAGAAGATAATTTATGACTGACCTCCTTGGACAGATTGTCCCCTGGCTTTCTATTTCTTTCAGCTATTTGACCCAAAAGAAACTGTAAGACACGTTAGTATGTCTTTCAGACACATTCTGAGTTGGTTCATTGATGTAATGGAAAAGCAATAATAAATTAATTTGAGAAATCTTGAATTCGTCCGTGTGTTTTAAGTGAAACAATGCACAGTGGAGAGGGATGTAAACTAATCTTAACCCCTGCTGACAATATCTGTGTGCTGATCTGTCATTCTGACAAACAGCCCGGTGAAGTTATTACCCTAATAAAACTAAAAAGCCAGATTCCCGAGTAATGTCTGTGTTTCCAGGAGCCAGGAGGAGAGTCCTTGAAGGAGCTCGTTGAGGAGCGGATGTGAGGGAGGACAGCAAGAGCTTTTGGGATCTGGAGAAGTCTCGATATAAAGGCTGACCGGGACAGGCTGAGGCTCAGACCGGCGGATCCCTGCTCATCTTAACCAACACTTCCCCAAACAACTGACCAAGGCTGACAGCACGTGAGTAACTCATGGCTTCCTCCGCTTCCCTCTCTCTCTCTAAGGGCTTCCCCTCACGCTCCTTTCTGCTGACACCTGGCTCTTTGGCCCCTTCTAGTCCGCTCATGTTCAGTGCAGATACCTCTGCCGCTGTTGTAAGTATTTCTTACTCCCTTACTCCCTTGCTCCTTGTCCGTCTTATCTGCTGAGCCATTTGTTGCCTTCTCATCTCTGTCCGTTCTCCCTGCCTTTTATCTCCTTTATCTGTCTGCTTACATAAGCAGGCGATCCTCTTGCGTCCTTCCCTCTCAGTGTAAGGTTTCCTTGCACCTCTTGTCGATTGCTGACCTGCGTTCACTGTCACATCATTCTCTCAAGCATTCACCAAGTTCTGCTTGCAGCCCGGCTGGCCCCCCCAGGGCCACCCGCCGCTCGCTCCGGCTCTCTTGTCAGTCCCTGTCGATGCGCCAATGAGCGAACTGATGCGCAGCGTAAAGGTGTGCGCGTGTACATGTGTGCAGGATGAGCGTGCGTGGAGCGGTGGCGGGTTGCGTGGTGCTGGTTTGCCTGCTGGCTCTAGTGGTAGAGAGGACGGAGGGACACATCACCTTCTTCAGCCCCAAGGAGATATTGAAGATGAAGGTACTCAGCTGGGGTCAAACTGATTACAGAACGTCAATCAGTAGCTTTTATAATAAAAGGTTAATATGTTAGTATTTTTTGAGTTGAAAGTTTATATTTTGGAATTATTTAATCTTTCAGTGAAAGCTCAATTTCTGACAAAATGGTCTGGAAATGTGTAAATTTAGGTTTGAAACTGAACATTTTTAGAGAATGAATATAACACGATTTCTTTTTTTCCACACACCACTTATTTCTTTCTGTTCACATGTTTTCCAGTAGCATTTGTCAACTGATCTACTCTTATTGAGTCCTTTTGTAAACTTAGAGAAAGAAATGACAGACATGACAAACATATGCAAAGTTCATAAAGAAAAAGCGAAAGGAAAACAAAAACTTTCCTAGAAATTACTTTTGGTTTATTCCAAATGTAATGGACAGGGAGATGAAACAGAAATGGAGAAATGTGGCAGAAAAAATTCGGAGGGTAAAAAGAGGCAAGAATAGTGGAGAGAAAGAAGGATAGAGAGAATACCAGAGAACACCCCAGTCTGTTTCTACACCCGTAGAAAGAGAGAAAAAAGCAGAACCGAACCGAGAAACCATGACAACAGACAACATGTGTACAACAACAAATAGAACATCACTGAATAGTACACAAATACAAGATGTATTTAGTGTCAACCACACTGCAACATACAGAGTATCTGAATATGTGTGTGTGTGTAGCTATCACTTCTCAAATGGATTTAGTTCTGAACCAGTGGGTCCAGTGGTACCTCCCAGACATTCTGGGAGGGGAGGTGCTTAAGTGGAAAAGAAGGGCACCTTGTGAGGCACATGGAACCAGTAATAGCCTTAGTAGTGCAAAATAAGTTTTATGTATATATATCCATCCATTTTCTGTTCACCCTTGTCCCTAACGGGGTCGGGAGGTGCTGGTACGTTCCGGGCGAGAGGCGGGGTCATCCTGGACAGGTCGCCAGTCTGTTGCAGGGCAACGCAGAAACAGACAGGACAAACAACCATGCACACACACACACACACACATACTCACACCTAGGGAGAATTTAGAGCAGGGGTGCTCAAGTCCGGTCCTCGAGAGCTACCATCCTGCAACTTTCAGATGCTTCCCTGCTCCAACACACCTGAATCAAATGAATGGCTCGTTACCAGGCCCGTTCAGAGCTGATCCCCGTCTGTTGGAGTAAGGCTGCATCTAAAAGTTGCAGGACGGTAGCTCTCGAGGACTGGACTTGAGCACCCCTGATTTAGAGAGACCAATTTACCTAACAGTCATGATTTTGGACTGTGGGAGGAAGCCGGAGCACCCGGAGAAAACCCACGCATGCACAGGGAGAACATGCAAACTCCATGCAGAAAGAACCCGGGCGCCGATGTGATGTCAAGCCATCAGGTGAGCTTGCATTTGAAAGGAAAGATTTAGCTTTGCACAATTAATGTTTTACAGCAAGTGGAAAAACAAATAGGAAACCAGAGGACGGCTTGTTGTTCTGCATGGTAAATTCTATACATAAAGATCTGCCTGGCAGCTTTAAAACCCTGATCTATTCAGAAACAACATAATATAAAAAGTACATGATGACACCTGAAAAGCTGATTTAATCTAGGTCGAATTACAATCTCATTTCTTACCTTAAGATCCAACTCGTATTTAAACCATTGCATATTCGTTTATTTTCTTGTATTTGTTTAAAATATATTAGAACCCATTTCCATTTACTTTGGTTCTGGATAAAATACAGTCAAGCAAACAGAGGTAAAAAAAAAAATAAAATTGGCTGTAAAAGCAGGTATCAAACTTCCCCCCTAGTGGGTATAATTTGAGATACGGTTGATCTTTCAGTGGTGGATGTTTCCTTTTCATACCTGAGAAAGTTGGGTGTCACACATTCATAAGGCACAAAATTTTTACTACTACTGGGCGACATCTATTGGTTTTGAAACCTTGGTACAGTATGATTACGTGTCCAGTTTGGATTTTTTTTTTTTTACTGTTTGGTTAACTAAATAAAGTGAAGAATGTATTCATAAAACAAATTAAGATTTCTCTCTCTCTCTTTTTTTTTTTTATCCCAACACCACTTCTAACCTTAAAATGTTTTTATTATTTTTTTTATTTATTTTTTCTGCACTTGTGCGTCAGCAGCAGAACGGTAAGAAAGACATGGAGACTCGGTCAGAGGACGGCCAGTTCGAAGAGGTCACCGTCCAGCAGGCTCCTCTGATGGAGCACCACGGAAATCCTGTGAGCCCGCGGCCCGCGTTGTCCTCAACGTCCGGGTGACAAACAAACGTCAGTTATTTTCTAACCTTTTTTTTTTTTTTTTTTTGTGCGTCGTTTCCAGGACAAGACGTTGGAGGTAGCTGTTCGTCTTTTACCCAGACAGGTGGACCACGTGGCTCCGGTGCTCGAAGAGATCATCCATGAAATAGTGGAGCAGAGTCAGAAAGGTAACTGGCGCCATCTTGAATTTTCCTTGATCAGGAAAGTGTTACGTGACCACCTTCCTCTCTTAAATCTGTGTCTCTGCAGACATATAGCGAGGCCACAGGCGCCGGAGGGAGGAAAGTCGTGTAAATTGTTCAGAAAAAGCACTGAATGCTATAAATGTTTCGTCGTGTCTAAATGAATCAAACAATAAAGGGTAGTGATTGTACCATGCGTTGGAGGTTCTGGAGTAATTCTTGAGAGATGTGTTGCAAAAATGTGCCAAAGGTTTCAAGGCACGAGAAGGTAACCTCATGGAAAACCTGGGCCATTTAACATATTAATAAAACAATCATTGCGGTTCATTTGGCAGGAAATAGTGGATAAACGGATCGAAAACCTTCCAGCTGACCCACTTTATCTGACATTTGTTTGTCTGGTTCTCAGTCCTTGTCAGGCAGCTGCTTTAGAGCTTTGAGGTCAGGTTCTCGCAGAACTCAAAGTCCTTCACGGCGAGCGCGGCGTCTCGAGCTAAAGGGGCAGGAAGCACCAGGGAGCAGTCGCTGTCAAAGTATTTCCCAGTCACCCCTTCCAGCTCCTCGGACACTGCGCAGTAGATCGGGCTGACAGCGCCCTCTTCTGGTGACTGTGGAGGAAGACAATGAGGGCAGAGAGTTAGTGTCCATGTGCAGCAAACAACACCCCCCATTTGCAGGTAGATTCCTGAGAAGCGACAGGTGTGAATGTGCAGCCAGGAAAACCAAGCTTTTGAACCCCCAAAAACACCTGTTTTTTTTTTTTTGGTAAGATAAAGAAACCCTAAGAAAGGTACCTGGTGGCACAAGTGTGTGGGATTATTACACTCATACTTTGTTGGGATACATTCGGTTTCAGCTTTCAGTCTTCTTGAGTTTCCATCGAGAAGCCGATGAACCTGAACTAAAGTTAAGCTGTTCTGGATACATTTCCCTTAAAACCTTACCATCTGCAAGGTTTTAAGGGACATTACACAACATGAAAAGGCAGTTACTGGAAATTGAAGAAAATAAGGGACATCAGGATCATTACATATACAGGATCATTACAGGATCATTAGCTGCCAGACTCAGGCAGCTAAGAACCTGCCAGAGTCTGGTCAGTCTCATATGCCTGCGCAAAACAAACTACTAATAATAAAAAAATCAAAGACTTGTGAAAGGCTTGGAGGAAACAAAACTTAAACCATTTGCTACCTGAAGGTCACTGAAAGAATACCACACCTGCAGTAAAATATGATGGCGGCTAACTTCTCTTCAAACAGAAGTAGACTTTTTGTCAACCCGGATGACTTTATGAATAGTTCCAACCATAAACCTTTAAGTTGAGGAAAAAAAGGCAATTTCCTTTTGCAGCTTCACATTGAGCCCTAGAGTACATCCAGATCCACAAAAGAATGACTTTATTCAAGACCACTGCTTTCAATACATGTGTTTTTGCATTTTTAAACCCAAGTCTAAACATCTTTTTTTTTTTTAACTGTAGCTAAAACAAACAAACAAACAAAAAACATAAAGTCTTTCCTTTCTGGAGCAAAATCACAACAATATACAGACAGTGAAAGGATTTGCTATGTGTAAATGTTATTGGGGGGGAAAATGAATCACAATTATAGATCTGCTGCCTAAAATGTTAAATAAAACATTTGTTAGATCTTTGTTATGAAATAATTGTGATAGTAGCATTTATTCTTCAGAGATAAAATGTATATCTTCTTAAATTTGCATTGATCCATTTCTTCCACATTTAGCGTTAGGCCCAAAATCACGCCTACCCCTCTCAGGTTTAGATGTAAAATTATTTTCATTCTGTCAAGTTCATTTTCAAATGAAATTGATACAGACACTTCTTAAAGTAAAAATAATCTTTAGCACATTTTATTAAAAGGTAGCATGTCAAAAATGATGCACACCCTCCCCAATAATAAAATATAAAACCTTTAATAGCATTTTAGCAAGGAAGCATTTTTTATAATCGCAGAAAAGCTCTTTGCACATTTTCTTAATTTTTTTTTTTCAGGATTTGTAGTTGATAAGGACCAATCCGAGAATCACATGCGATACATAAGAAATTACAACTTTTTTCCCCTCTGCAGAGAGGGGAAAAAATCAAAGCATTATAAAAGTGAAAACATCTCAAGCTGAAGTTATTCTTGTCACCAAGCAGGAAACCCTGAACTGATTCGTTAATTTACAACAGACATGTTCGAAAAGAAAGCAACGAGCCAGTTGAAGTTCAACGAGCCAGTTGAAGTTCAACTCATGCCCAGACGCAAACCACTGTGGTGTGACTGGAGCATTTTTTTTTGTAAACAAGAGTCAAAACTCTTTCTTTAAGACGCTAAGCCCACAACAGAAGAGATCAACTTCAAATTATTTTGCCCGGAACAAGTGAAAACACAAACGAATTTCCGTTTTTTGCTCCATTTGATTTAAACCCTCACTAAATATCAAATAATCATTGCTACACTAGCATGCATAACTCATAAAACAGAAAGTAGAACAACAACAACAACAAAAACTAAGGATGTATCTACATTTCAAAATTAGATTTACAATATGGGTTGGAGAAACAAATACGATTAGCAGAGGGCGTAGATGATGTAAGTCTTCTGTTAGCGCCTCATAATTTAGAAGAAAACCTTGAACGCAGTAAAGAAATACGGAAACACTTGAAAGCCAAGATGTTTATTTCCAACCCAGCTTGTTTAACATCCATGCTATTGCTCATATTATGAGGCTCCTTTAAAAAAAATATGACTAAACTTCCTTCGTCACAGATGTTTCTTAGAAAATCCGGGATGGGTGTTTTGTTTGTCAGATGCCACAGAAGCTACTGGGATCAAGTGTTTTTTTTTTGGTACACTTTCTCCTCCAGTTATCCAGCTCATGTCCATCTGGAAAAAATTACTACCAGGTGCAGATTTTTGTGTGCTGCTAAACTGTCGAAGCATTGGGGCTTACGCTGCGGGCTACCAGGGGCTCGTGTGAGATTGTGAGGCGAGAGAAAACGACGTGAAAGTTTTAAAGCTGAAAAATAAAACAGGTGAGATGTGTAAAACATCAGAGTAAATTTCAGGGAATAAAAATGTCAGATTTATTTCTTTTAGAAAAGCATATACTCTTTGAAGTTTGCAGTTGTAACTTTAAAAAAAAATAAAAAATTGAGAAATTGAAAGAACTACACAACAAAGAGTAAATGAGATATTTCACCTATGAATTTTAAAGTTAAAAATGAAAAAAAGTCTTCATTTTGCATCTAAATTGTTTAAAAAAAAAAAACAAATTGAAAGAAATCAAATTTTTTTCTTCACTGTTTCTTATCCTGACCCCTTAATCAGAGATTTATTTAAGTCATTTGCAACAACAGGAGATGTAAAGGACGACACAGTCTGTGTTCTTTGAAGAAAGATTAGTCAGTGGGTCTTAGACTTTTACGAAGCCGAGTTGGTTTCTGAAGAAAATCTGTTCTGCTCAATAACCTGATAGAGTAAATAGCCCATTTATTTCCACTCTTCATGTTCTCCACTTTTCTTCTTGCCTGTTTCTACTTTTCTGCTAAGTTTCCTTTGTGCAAACATCATCCATCAATTGTGCAATTTTACAGCCGGTCAAAGTTCTGCTTTGCTCTCTCTGATTATTGACTGCTGCCCTTGAACTTGATTCGTTCCAGATATCCCATGTGCGACCTTCGCTTTACGAGTTTTGAGGCAGACGCCGCTCGTATCTTCACGACGATTTCAAAATGTTTGTAAGAAACAAAATATGGCTCAAGTAACTGTGTGCGCGCTTTTGGAGCTGTGATCTGGATGTAATTACGACGGGACATACTTCAAAAGATGGAACCCCATGCTTTTCATTTCATGTATTTATTTTGGATTGACTCCATCTTTGCACATGCACTAAACCAGACATGCGTCTCAGATTACGAGACCCTGATGTAACAGGATGAGACTTGAACAATAAGCAGCGGTTTGATGTTTTTAAAACTTTTTGAGCGAGTTACTGTGGTTGGAAGCAATAAGCATCGCTCTTACCTTAAAAAAGAAAAAACCGATGAGGTTAAAAGGGTAACGGACCCAGAATGGATAGTGTCGCATCACCTCCGTCATGACAACGCCGGGGTGGACGGAGTTGGCTGTGACACCTGTCGGGACAAAAAACATAAAAAATGACTTGGACCACTACAAATTTGTAATAAGGTAAGAGCTGACAAGAAAACATTCATTTTTGGTTGTGAAAGATGAACAATTCTTCTTTTGGGGATTAACAAATGTGGAGAATAATGCAAGTTTTCAAAACTGAAATAGCTTGAACAAGTCTGAAGTCCTGAATTCCCTCTGATTCTCTCAGGGTCAAAATTAAAGATGCAAGCTTAACAAATAGCCAAACCCATGTGAATGTTTACTTAAATGTCATTTAGCAAGTTGTAGAAAAACAACAGTTGTTAGTCATATATGTACTTCTGACTGAATATACTATTTCATGAACGCTTTTTGTGAAATGGTAGAGCTCATTTAAAACGGCCGGTCCCCTGGAACAGCCTCCCAAACGTTCTTTCTATGCTGTGCACTGCTACTAGAATCTTGATTGAAAAACACTCAGCTTGTGATGAGACACCAGGAAATGAGCAAAAATATGGAGGAACTGAGTGTTGGGATGATCCACTTCTAAATAATGTAGAATTCACTGGACCTGGTGAGTGTACAGTACATACACCCTGGAATTACTTTTGCTCTGACACACACAAAAACTACTGGCCAACATCTTGTTTTGTCTCCAACTTTGTTTATCCATATGGCACTAAGTCATCATTCTTCTCTTCTTGCTCACTGAACCCCTTCTTCACCAACAACTATTATTATTAGTGTCCAGACTAAATATGCACCTAAATAACAAAATGCAAGTTCTTCATTTGTGTATGTTAAAGTGAGAACAATAAACAACTGAAAAGCCTTTCCAATAACAGTTGCATGCCTTCGCTTCCTGGAGTGAGCTTCTTGATTTGTTGACGGTTTTTGTTTAGTAGCAACCACTACCTACCAGATGCTGTTTGGAGAGAGCTGCACTGCTTTCCTTCACTGCCGTTTAATGAAGGGCCGGAAAGTTCTCCATAGGATTTATCTCAGATGAGGAAGGGGGCCACGTTTGGGAGTCTAACCTCCTGCATAATCTCAGCCAATTTTGAGCAAGCAGGAAAAGAAAAGTGGGGAAATCTTTTGAGCTAATCCCACTATGTGTCTGTCAATTTTTAAAATGTAAAACACTGAGATTGTAATTTCAAGCTAAAGTATTAACCTGGAATTTTCTGTATTTCCAAGTAAATTAGTATCAAGTGGAGATCAGATACTAATATCTGTACCAGACCCGATATTGAAAAAAGGCTCTAGATTGGGTATTGGGGACAAAGTGCAAGGGCAGATCTATGCAGTCTAGCTCTATGAATTATTTTTCATTATATTTAGAATTTCCAATTGCACTTTCTGAACCATTTGAAAGAATTTTTCATTTTTATATTTGATCAAGGTAGTCAACCTGTTGTTTTTTGTTATTTATTTATTTATTTTCCATTGACTGTTTTACTCCTAATTACACTGATTAAACACATTAAAGTTGGGGTTTTTTTTGGGTTTTTTTTACATGTACTTCTTGTGAAGCTATTAGTATATTTAAGTGTGCTGTACAGGTGCATTTATGAGTGTGTTCAAAAAAAAGAAATATTCTGAGTGAATTCAGTGCTGTTTTTCTGTGTCGGATTGGTATTGGCCGATACTGAACCTCGGATATCTGCATCAGTATGTGAGAAAAGTGGATCTGTGCGTCGCTGCTAGTAACATTGCCATCACACTCCTTATTGGACTCAACCTTACCTGTGCCCTGTAACCTTTGTGCCAGCTCATTGGTGCAGATGATGTTATGCAGCTTGGTGTGATTGTAGACTTGATCCATGCAGTACACGAGGTTCTGGCCATGAAAGTGAGAGAAGTCCACTTTACCCCTCTTGTGGTTCAGCGAACTGACGGTGACGATACGTGCCGGAGCAGAACGCTTTATGAGGTCTGGAGAGAAAAGACGCAGAGGTTTCGGAAGATGTAAGAGAGATCAAATCACTGGAAATGAACTGTGCAACATTAGTTGGTGTCCATGATGCCGTTACAGAGAAAACACGCAGGCCTTACCCAGCAGCAGATTGGTGAGCAGAAATGGTCCTAAATGGTTGGTGGCAAAGGAAGCCTCAAACCCGTCTTTGGTCATCTGTCTGGGCAAACCTGCCATCAACAGATGTAAAGATAAATGCAGAAAAAAAAAAAATCAAGTTTTACTCATACATTTATTATACTCTTTTAAGAAATATCCATCATATTCATCATCCCTGATAAATTGCTTTTTTTTGTTCAGTTTTAGCAAATTTTACTTGAGTTTGTTTATATTTCATATGTTTGTTAATATTAATCGTGAAAAGTACTTCTACATATTTTAGAAATACTGCTTTTTACAACTTAATATTTTATCTTGTTTATGTGTCATGTTGTTTTTGCATCACCCAAATTAGGACCCAAATGCAGAAAGGCAGAGGCGTCGAGTAAATGAAGAATGTTTACTGAAAAAAAATGGACAAAAAAACAAAAAAAAAACAATCGCAGGGAGCACAGGAAGCCAGAGCAAAAACCCCCCCCAAAAAAACAGAAACCAAAAGCCAGCAGGGAGAACAGAGAAATCACAGGAAATGCATCAGATCCTGTTAATGAGATTTAACAGAACAGGATCTGAGATCTGATAGGACGAACCAGCAAGAAGGAATTAAGAGACAGAGAGAGGTGAATAAATACTGGCAGTGTGAACGTTTAAACAATAGACCAGGATGAGGAGAGAGAGAGAGAGAGAGAAAAATGGCACAAGGGGTGATGGAGAGCACACAACAGGGGAACTAGGAAAATTTCCCCCCAAGAAGAGTATCATATAACGAGACACAAGAAGTAAATAAACAATAAATCAAAAGCACTAGAGTAGAAACAAGACTGATGTAATCAAAATGCAAAACCAAGGAACATAATGACAATCAAAACACCAAAACAACCCAAGACACTAACATTATGTTTATGTATGACCCTAACTTCAGAATATTTGATTTAATCATGCTGCCTTTCTCTTATTTAACATATACATACAGTCAGTGTTTCCATGATAATCTAATCATGACTGCATCATAATCTTGTCTAAGTGATGGATTTCTTTAACTCATCAAACCTGTTTTGTCAATAGTTACTCGCCTTATCTGTCTTTTTGCTTGATTTAATCATTTCGTCGTGTGTGTGTTCATGGTGGTCTTTCTGTTTTTAACCTCTGTTAACACTGAATATGAGTTTCAATGGAATTTCCTGCAGCTGCCAATAAACATTTCCAAACTTGGGCCTCGCTCACAGCTCGTCATTCAGTAAGGAAATGCCAAACTGAATGCTGTGGAGAAAAAGAAAAGCATTGAACTCTGCCGCTCATTGCAAGGTTGCGCCACAGAGAGCTACTTTAGTCGCTCTCATCACTTGTTAATCAGAAAAAAAATGTATCTGCTACTCTGCAACGGCAAGTTGAAACAAAAAGAAATAGCTGTCAGAGTGGATTTATTTATTCCCAAAAAAGTGAGGGTCAGGCTTTCTCTTTTTTTGGAATGCCTTTGGAGCGGCATATTTTTTACTTTCATATGCCTAACAGATGGTACTTAACAAGCAGGAGGCTCTTTGGGGGACTGGGGGAATTCATGTTCCACTTAGTCCTCAACTCTTTGCTTTACAGACAAGCCTAACTCATGTGAAGCAGAGTCTAGCTTGCTTTTGCTAAGGGTTGGTTCTGGGTCCACATTTACAAATGTTAAAGTCTGCTGCCGGCCTGGGATTGCGGAATCCGACAGGAGTAAACACGGGCTTCGCTGGTGCAGTGGAAAGCATTCTCATTTCCACGTATGTGTCACCTGATACGGCCGCATTGTTCACGAGTATGTGCAGTGCTTTCTCCTCCTCGAGAATCCTCTTTGCGAACGCTCTGACCGAGCCCATGGAGGAGAGATCCACAATGCGCAGGTGGACGTCTGCGTTTCCTGTGGTCTGCTTGATTTCATTAAGGGCGGCTGTGCCACGGGACTCGCTTCGGCATGCTAGGATTACCCGAGCCCCACGCCGTGCAAAGTCCAAGGCGATGAACTTCCCAATGCCTGTCCGAGTAAAGAAGAGAAGAAGAACACAGACATATTTAACCTGTCACAGTCACGTAAAGGTCAGATGATGAAAAACAACAAATAAGCCGCTTTCTAAAAACATATTTTAATTAAGAGAATCAAAATTCTCTTAATTAAGAGAATTACAAAAGGATTATTTTGTAACACAAAATAGTCCTTTTTAGCCCAACACAGCAACGCAGTGTTGGGCTAAATCAGTATCCCAAGCTCTGAACATCTCACCCCCATCATTATAAAATGAAAAAATACAAAGACACGACCATCCATCAGAACATGAGGCCCATAATTACTCTGGCAGAGCAGCAGAAATCAACAACTCGTGCTGGATAATCTACCAACAGGACAGCGGTTAGCCGTGATCTCCACCGATCTGGCCTCTAGGATGGCAAGAAGATAAGAAGTCACGTTGAAGTTGCTACGTTCCACGCAAAGGAAAGGAAAACTTTGAAAGAATGCGCTTTGGCTAGACGAGACCAGTCTTTCAGCAAGCCAACACTATCCCAGTTATCTCTAACTCAAAGCATGAGACTGGTAGTCTCATGCTTTGAGGATTCTTTTTTCAGCATGAACGGTGATGGTGGTCATATTGGTAGGAATGTGGATGGAGCTGACCATTCCTTCAGACGTTGGAGCTGACAATGACAGCCCACCCAACGCATGTGCTTTTTATGCGAGTCTGAAAACAGCAGGATTTGCTATTTGCATTGGTTCTAACGGTTGGTAGCCACACAAACTAATAATTGCACACTTGGAAGGGAGCAGAGGTTCACCTTTCATCATAACAATGAACCTTAACATACAGCCAGGCCTACCATGAAATAATGTGGAACAAAGCAGAATCATGTGTTTTAATGGCCCAGTTAAAGTCTTAACCTAAATCCAGTTGAGTACCTGAGGCAACAATTGGAAACTGATATTCACAGACACTCCTCTATCCAGTCTCGAAAAGCTTGGGCTAATTTGCAAAGCATTAGCAAAATATTAATTTTTGCTGGTAAAGTCATGCTCCAAAAGACTTGCGACAGTATTTGCAGAAAAAATGTGTGTGTGTGTGTGTGTTTTCTTTTTAAACAAAGTAATATCTGGGGGGCTGACTAGGAATGCATGGCGCAATTTTGATATTTAAATAATCCGAAACCTTGTTTCTGGTTGTTTCCACTTCGCAGTATTGCACTACATTTTGTTGGTCTATCTCATAACATCTCCCAAAATGCAATTGAAATTTGTGGTTGCATCTGTACAAAATGTTGCAAAGTTATACATTTGCAAGGCACTGTATTGGCATGTATGCCGGCCTGTTCATTTCCCCCAATCTTAAATCCAATTTGCTCCAACACAGTGAGACTGACCTATAAAAACCCTACAAATTTTTCTCTTTTAATCTTCCTGAGGTCGTGGTCTCTCTGTGATTATAGGACTTTACCCAAGAGGCAAACAGCACAATGTTTATCGATATCAATGGCTGGATAAGATTCCAGTGCCAGCTATGTGAAGTGTGCAACGCAGCTCAAAGGCAGCGGAGGGGGAGAAGGCTCAATTTTTAGCCACATGCTTTGTGGATGAACGAACCCTGTTTTCTTGATGAGATGTAATGTTAACACCATTAAGTATATTTGCTTAGAGGACAAGGCAATATATTGGTGAGAATATATAATTTAAGGAACATTAAAAAAGAACAGAAAAGCAATACTGTAGATCATCAGTGATATGGTATTGCTATGTGTGACTGGGACAGTTAAAAGAAATAGCGACTCATGGAGGAAAGCGATTTTTACTTTATAAGCAATAAATTTTATCTTTGAAGTACATGGAACCTGATATGAGTTCACTAGTTAGTTATAAGATAAAAATCTGGATTAGCCATCCAGGCAAAGGATAGCTTCCAAAAGTACATCCTAATCTAGCCTCTGATTGAAATGCCCTTCAAGTAAAGTACTCTAAAACTGTTCAATATCTTTGCCAATACTGCCATGTGGATTCAGTCTTATAAAGGTTAAAATATATCAGCATATGCTTGGCTATACTAAACAAAAAAAAAAAAATCCTTGTAAGGTCAGAAGGTTATATTTGACTAAGAATAGAAAAGTTTACCTCATCTTTTCATTTGCCTTCAATTACTCATATAAAACAGATTATGATGAGGAAATCAAGTGTAGTGCCTTGATTGAATACCAGTTTGATAAACGAACATAAATGATGTTTATTTTACTAAGTTGAAACAGCTCCAGCTAAAGGTCTTGCTGTCAGTGTTTTCAAATTTACTTCATTCATAGTGCAAGTTTAATTCTGTAATTTTATTTTTTTTAAAGTTAAGCTCTGTTTGGTCATCTGTGTTGTCTTTCAGTATTTAAAAAAACAAGAATTTGTCAGGAACATGTGTTGTTTTGGGGTTTATTTTCATTCACTGCTCCGTGCGGCAAACAAATCAGTTAGCTGATCAGCCCAGGTCATTTGTTCCGACGCTCATTCTCCCAGTACTTAAACACTTCTGCTACTTTCACTCCTGGCTGGTTCCTCCCGTTAGCTCCCCATTTAATCCTGTTAACTCCAGTTTAATCCTGTTTATTCTGCCCATTATGCTGCTCCTTGTGTTCCTGGCTACAGTTTTATTTTTGCTTTTTGTGTCCATCTGGCTATTTGTATGTTTTTCATCAATATTTTTATTAAACATCCACCAGACATCTCTGCCTCTCTTCCTCTGGGTCTATTTCACCCAACATGACAGAACTAGTTTGTGCCAGAGGCATTAGCGATAAATTCAGACACTTATAAAATCTATTTTGAGGTTACATGTAAACCTTTGCTTTGATAACTAAAGCTGGATGAGCGCTGCTCTGGCTAAGCTATAGCGAAACCCCAAACAGAAATTCTTGTTTCAACACAGAACATTTCTCAAGCACAAATCATTCACCCCTGAAAAATCATATTCAAAAAGGCCTAAACAAAAGAAGCTAAAACTAGACTGGCTCCTTTCTACCACGTTTATTTTTAAATCCAACTTGTTCTGGTGGAACCTTTTCCAGGAAACTTGGTAAAATTATGACTATATCTTTCACAGAGTGATTTCAAATTAAAAGTATATTTTCTAACATAGAATGTAGTTCTAATGAACACATTAAAATAATAAAAAACAACAACAACTTGATGATAGCTAACAACACTAAATCCCTCTTTGGTATTGCAAGACTCTGTGTATTGTCACTTTCTAAACTAGAAATATGTTGATGTACAAGTTTAAAAGTGAAAATGTGTTTGAGTACAACCAGGAAACAATGCAAACTTATACTGCTATCTATTTTACGTCTTGTACATGTATCACTGCTGCTTACATTGCCTGTTTCTCGGTAAACTATTGAAATTGTTTTATTGTCCAGCACTGGCATTGGGGATATTATTTCTCCCTCTGTTTCCACCATCTGCCAGTGTAAAATCAAATTGCCGAGTTAAAAATCTACAAAGACATACAAATGATGGGGAGGAGTACATTTTCATTCAACCGGAACTTTTGGCTGAATATTTTGGAGAGGGAGCATTTTGAAAAGGCTGAATTTAATTTCAAGTTGTATGCAGTGTATTTAATTCATATCTGCAAACTTTAAACTGCCTGTAATTGAGTGTCACTGTGTAAACATAGTAAGATGATCAAGTACTGATTAGGTCAATGCAGCGTAGTCCCGACCAGTGCTCTGTCTCCCCAGTTCTACCCTCAATGGTGAAATTACACCAACATTTATGTCTGCAAAATTATTTTAGAATGAGTAACAGGTTAGACTGCTGCAGCTGTGCATGTAACCCAATTTTAGGAATTACGCTCAAAAAATAAAAGTCCAAGAGAAAATTGAAACCTTTATGTCTGTATGTTGATATCTGTTCACCCATCAGGGGTTTACCTTTCACTAACTGTATTCAAGCTGCTTAGATGAAGAGCAATGTTGTCTTTTTTGAATACAATAAAATAAAATTCAATAACCTGACCTGTAAAAACCAAATTTGTTAATAATTTACCTCGGTACTCTACTTTTTATTATTATTATTTGAACATTTCATAAAGTAGTGCCTATTCTGCGCATTCATGACTGACTGACTGAACTCCCACATGCCAGACTTCCGCAGCAGGCTGGACAGTAGCATGTGGTGCTGCAACCCCCCCTCTCCGAAATTAAAAATGATGAAGTGAGGAATAAATCCAAACTTCACGGCGAGCACTTGTTGAATGTCTGATGCAGACATTTAAAATAGCCACCACATTATCAACAGAACAAATCACAGCACGCACTGCACACTGTTACCAGATTCACAGAGATGACGAGTAAATATAGACAGAAAGTCCCGCGTTAGGAGTCATTGGAAGAAGTGAACCAACCTGTATTGGCCCCTGTTACTATAGCAGTCTTCCCCCTGAGCAGCACGGAGCAGGCGTGCGGGTCCCAGATGGCTCTGCGCTGCAAGCGCACAACGAGAGCCAGCAGTGCGGACAAGGCAGCCCAGAGAGGATGGCAGAAGATGTCCGTGAAAAACATATTTCCAGTCAGAGGAGACCTTGCTGTCAGAAAGTAAGAGGAGGAACGCTGCAGCTGCTTCTACGCTCAGCAGCGTGCGCTCTAAATGAGGAGGAGGAGGAGGAGGAGGAGGAAGAGGAGGAGGAGGAGGAGGAAGGCCCAAATAAACAGACAGCAGCAGAATATATGCTGGTTGGACATTTATTGAGGCAGTGGCTTATTGTAAGGGGCTGAAACTTTTTTAAAAAATGACTTCACTTTATATATAGCACTTTATTAACTATAGGGAAGTTACTAATATGTCAACAATGCTCATTGTGACGCCAGGGGCCCCATTGTCCTGTTTTATCTTAGGGAGACACTAATCAGCCGTGAAAACAAAATCACACTTCCAGGAATTGAAATGTGCATTGAAATGTAGCGGGAAAAAAACATGTAGCCCGACTCTGGCAAACATTTACGGTAACATAAAAAATAGTAAAGGATGACCTTGCAATATGAGGGAGAGTACATCTGTTGTTGATTTAGCGCCACACCGCAAGATTTCAAACACATGTTGAGGGTACACTAATGAGCTCTGTCGATGTAGAGGAATAGTGGCTTGGATGTTTGGTTTGCTGAGTACAAAAAAAAAAAGTAACTGCATTGCACAAATTGCTTATATAGGGAGAAACTGGGGCTGACCTTGAACTTGACCTAATGATTGACAGATTATGACTTTATGGCAGGGCAAACAGAGCAAACCCCTGCCTGACTGGTTATAATAACACCAAACCATGTATATAGTTCAGTTCACACTAAATATAGTCAAATGTAACTGAATCAGATTAAGCATAATAGCATTTTGTATAAATCAGTGTGTGCACTGCACCTCCACAGTCACGTTGTCAGGATGGGTAAAAAGTTCTTCAAATCAAACTGTGAGGAGATCTTGTCCACAGATGTTCTGGCAGATTTAGACTCAGGCCAGAACTTTACTTTTCTTCCAAGCCATTTGTTGGTTTGGGTGTATGCTTGAAGTCAGTGTGATGCTCAATATTAAAATCCCAACTCCTGGACTGCATCTTTCTACTACTGGGAGTGTCCCAGCAGGGTGCAGTGTTCAAACCTGACTCATCAGTTTTGAATAAGACGACGACTCTCTGCCTGACGATCGACCACTGTGGTACTTTTAAGCTGTTTATTGTTTGTGGAAACAGAAAATTTACTTCGCAGAACTGACCTAATGTGGGGCGTGCCGTGGTGGCGTAGGGGTTAGTGCGACCCACACCTGGAGGCCCTGAGTCCTCGACGCGGCCGTCGCGGGCTCGACTCCCGGACCCGGCCGCATTTGCCGCATGCCGCATGCCTTCCCCCCTCTCCCTACCCCATTCCTGTCAGCCTACTGTCAAAATAAGGGACACTAGAGCCCACAAAAGCCCCCTGGTGGGGAAAAAAAAAAAAGAAAAGAAATGACCTAATGTGTTTGAATAGGTTGTGTTGATGTTTTTAGTGACATAAAGTGAACATATGAAGCATGACATGATGCCATTCGGTCAATGTCTTTTGTGCCTCCTAGATCTTAATATTTACTTCCTGAGACGCCTCATTCTTCCAGTCATTCTTGTTTGTAAGAACTTACCTGCCCTGTGGAGACAAGGCTTCCTACGTTGTTACCAGTCTGTCCACTCTGTGGTGTCCTACTAAACCTCTGTGCGGAAAATTCTTAGAGGTAATCCAATCCATCACCATGGTACCTTCCAATACAGCCAACCTTAACCCCGGGAATCAGCAGAACGTCTTTTTATCCTGTTTACAACTTCAGAGCCCATAAGTCAAACACCTTCTTATCTAAAATGAAACCTTTGGTTACTGTCTTGCAGTAATTTATTGCCTCCTTCAGCATGCAATGGGTATTGAATTGAAGATTTACCCCACAGCATGATGCTGCCACCACCATATTTCATGGTCAGTAGGATGTTCTTTTGGTGATAAACAATGCTGTTTGAGGGCTAAACAAACCTTTTGCAGTAAAGCCCAAATGTTGAAATCTGGCTTTGTCACGGCATAACACCTTCTACAAAAAGGTTTGGGAGATTTTAAGAAAGACCTGGATGTTTTCTTTGAAAAATGAGGTGAATCTATTTTGTATTTCAGGAGTTTTAAATATGGTCTGTAGGATTCACCATTCTTCATGTTTTACATGAAGTGATTCAGGTGCTTGATTCAACCAGATTCGAACTGAGGATCAAGCCGAAAGTGCTTGTAGCCACCGTTTAGCCCACGCATGCATCTTGCAGCCTTAAGTTTTTGAACTCTGCAGTTCCTGAACAATTTGTTTTTCAGCTCAATTTTGCTACATACATATAAGCATGTGCATATATGTCACAATAAGGATGGAAAAGTTTTGAAGTAATTTATAACAATCTAATCCTTTTCAGACAGAACAATTCTTCATGTTTCAGAAGCATAGACACTTTTGCTAATACCTCATTACTGTTGCAAAGTGGCTGTTAAAATGCAACTGATTTTACTAGGCAAAAAAAGTTAATTTACAAAATGTGCAAAGCCTTTGGGCAAGATTACTGAATTTCAAATGTGAACATTTTTTTCTAAGGACCTACAAGGGTTGATTATATGTCAGCAAGTTTAAATTTTAATTCCACTGTCAGAAATTCAAACTATAACCATAACATCATCTGTTGGTTTGAGAATTATTATTTTGTGTCATTGAGTTTCTCCACCTTTTCTTCGCAGCCAGCAACCATATTTGGACTGGTGAGACTGAACAAACATGTCCCTACAGTACCTTGCAAAAAAGTATTCAAATCCTTCTATATGACTCTTTAGGTTTTGTTGCTCCCATAATAAGTTAAGGCAAAGGATTCCTAAGAGAACTGTCATCTGACAAGAGAGACTAAAACACACTCTTACCTCTAATAAACATGACATGTGAGTCTCATGGAAAGGCTTTTCGCAAGCTCTTGAAAACCTTCAAGTGCCAAGATGCTGCAGAAAAGATGAGTGAACAAATGGAATGTGAAAGTTTCAGTGAGACACCAAGTGACCAAGAACTTGCTTGGTTCTTGGTTGCTTGGTGCAACCAAGAATCTGCCGTCTGACGGCAGATTGTTAGGCCGTCAGACAGCCTAACAGTCTGACGGTTGTTAGGCCGTCTCATTGTTAGGCTTTTAGCGCATGCCAGCTCAAGACGTCTTGTAGCCGTCTTGAGCCGGCAACAAGACGGTTCTCTTTGTAGCCGTCTTGTTTGTAACAAGACGGCTACAAACAAGGCGTCTTGTTTGTAGCCGTCAAACAAGACGCCTACAAAGAGACACTGAAAAACCTTTAGATAGGAAAACAGATGAACGCAAAACTTGACACACTCAAACAGCTCAGTCCTGCAGTGGACAACACCCTCATACAAGTCGGTGGTTGTCTCTCCTCAGCCAATTTCACAGACACTGAGAAACGTCCTCTGAATCTCCCATCTACCAGCCACATTGGCAAAGTGGCTCATCAAGGGAGACACATAAGTTAAGGAGCTGTCTGTGGTGCTGGATATTGGATAGTTGGAAACGCTGGCAATCCTGCACTGTGTTAGTTGTTCACCCAAGGAACTAACACAGAACATGAATGCTATTCCTGCTCCATTTTGGGAACTTTTCATCAGGGCAATTGTTTGGAAAACAATGGAACCATATTCAACACCTTGCTGATACCTTCAGAATAGGTGGAAAGGAGAATATCCATCCACCTTACAAAGTTGTGCAAAGTGGACTGAAACCAGACTCAACATCAAGAAAGTCTATGTAGTTCTGTTGAAGATCATGCAAGTCATCTTGGAAGAAAAGGCCCATGGGACTATTAGTGAAAACATTTCCTAGCAGCAATAAGGTCTGCAACTGGAAGTATGGATTGTACAAGATAAGTGAAAATTCTTTCATGCTAAATGACCTAATGAGTTTAAATATGTTGTGTTGATGTTTGTAGTGATAGTGATTTAATCACTATCACTACATGTGATAGTGATATTTGAGCGAAGTATTTGCCCTTCGCTCAAATACTGTAAATTAGTCTATAGTAGAAATAAGTTGCATTAATACGTTGTTAAATAAGTTCATAGTTAGAAAATTGTATGACTAAATCTATGCCAAGAATGGCAATTTTTTTAAAAAATTTCATCAGAGTATGACACCTGCATTACAAACGATCTTTGCCACGTTGTATTTGCAGAAACTTGACCGAGTGAGCGCTCTTAGCAGCAAACCGCATTTAACGTGCATTTCTCCTGTAACCTTGTCAACAAGAATTTATTCAGTTAGGAGAAAGTAAACGTTCCCTGAACATTTTGAATGTACTTCATGTACTTTGTTTCTTGAAAAACCTTCGTTTTTGTAAGTATTTCTGTGTTTGGAAGACTCGTGGGCATGTGTTGTTGTTTATCTTCTGTTGATAAAAGGTAGAGCAGTGTACATAATATGTGAGTGTTGCATTAACATGTGTATCAGCTAGTAATGTGTTTTTCCTTTTGTTGTGTTTCAAAACGTTTTGAGAGTAACGTTAAGATAAATGTATTGATTTTATCTTAATGCATTTTGCCTTCATGTATTTTGCAATGTACACTCAACAAAAATATAAACGCAACACTTTTGTTTTTGCTCCCATTTTTCATGAGTTGGACTCAAAGATCTAAAATTCATTCCAGATAAACAATATTACCATTTCTTTCAAATGTTGTCCACAAATCTGTCTAAAT
>CAEFZX010020247.1:0-93121 GCA_903066825.1 Alfaro cultratus
CAGAAACCTTCCTCATTATGCCTTTATCTGTACAAACCATCTTTGTTCTGAATCAGCCACAAATCTCTTCACAGTACAATAAAGCTTCAGTTTTCGTTAAATATCTAATGTTTTCATACCTTGTCATACGGCACTACACTACCTGATGATTTTTGTCAGCAGAGAGATTCTTTCTCTTTCCCATATTGCTTGAAACCTGTGGCCTGCTTAATAATGTGGAACATCCTTCTTTACCAGATGTCCTATAATTGAGTTCAACAGACAAACTAACCAACCAGCTCTCTGAAGTTAATTATAGTGATTCAAAGAGCCCTGACACACAATACCATCAATAAATTTAATAGCACAACAAAAACTGTAATCTTTATTACACTTAAATCCAATTTGCATAATAATTTGGAACACGGTGTAAATCCGATTATGTTCTTTTGTTTTATCTTTGGTGGATTTTGGAATTCAGTTTCTACAAAAAATAAAAGGTTTTCATACAAATCTACCTGAAAACAGTTTTGAAGGCTGGCTGGGGCGACTGGTGCAGAAAGAGTCTGCTGCCTGAACAGACAGGAAGTACTCCTGACCGCACAGGAACTCAGAAATGAACGTCCAGGTGTCGTTGGTGCTCAGCTGCACTTTGTGGCCGCTGTTGGTCTGTGCCATCACGATGTAAAACTCAGCGGTTTCACTCGCATTCCAGGTCAGCGATCCAACCTGGGAGAAGATAAAAATACGTTTTCATCAGCCTGAGACTGTCAGTTTCACCTGATGAGAAACTGACAGTAGGGCCATAGAAAACATGGAAAAATTATGAAAATAAATTCGTCAAATTACAAGATTAAAGTCATGTTAGGTGAATAAAGTTGTAATCTTACAATATATTCTCCAAATACTTTGACTTTATTCTTGTAAATGTGACTTTATTCTCATACTTTTTTATTTCTTATTTTCTCAGGTGGCCCTAATGCCCCATTGTCTGATTTACAGCCAATCAAACCATCAGTCACCTTTGTAGAGCAGTTAATGGATGATTTCAAATCTTTAGGTATGCAAGGTGCTGAAAGAAGAAGGAGGAAGTTTGAAATTTATAAATGAACTGGCACAAAAAACAGTACATTTTTAAGTTGCACAGTTTAAAATGGTATTTACCCATCCGAATAGTCGTGCTGTTGCTCTGCTTGCTGGTGCAATGGTAGTCGAGCGCGACGACGTTCACGGTGTAAATTTCGCCACAGTGCAGGTGGTCCCACTTGCAGCTGGTGGTGTTTGAGACGCACTGGTGGATGTGGCCGTCCTTCCCCACCGCCACGGCCAGGTACGACTCTGCGTCTGCGAACATGGTCCAGCTGATGGAGCCGAGGTTGTTTTCGCAGCGAATGTGGCTCTGCAGGGCCTCAGGGGTGCAGGGACCTGACGGAGTGATGAAAACGTTCACATCACTGCTCCATACTTAGTATAGGTCATTAGGGCGGAAGCGATTAATCAAATTAAATGTGATTAATCAATTACTGAAGTAATTTTCAACTAATTTAATAATCAATTAATAGAATGAATCATGATTAATAAATTATGGAAACAATTGTCAACTAATTTAGTAATTGTTAAATGGAGTATACAGACTGAGAAAAGATATTTTGCTGAAAGAACATTATATTCAAAGTGGTAATTATGTACAAAAATAAAGACAAAAACACCTCTGTCTGTAAAAATGTTTTGCCCAAAAGGAGAAATATGAGACTCTGGGTTGTTGGTAATTTCTTTGTTTTTTGATGGCCATTGACGAGAATATATTCTTATTCATTCTTGTAGACTCAAACGATTAATTGGATTAATCATGATTAATTGATTACTGAAAAAAAAGTCAACTAATGTGAAAATTGATTAATTGATAATGGAGTATGCAAACTCAGAAAACATTCAGGGCAGTAAATAAGCCAAAACAAAAATGTCTACATTTTGCATTTAAGACAAAAAAACTTAGTCTATTTTGTATGGAGGCTTGTTTTAAGTCAATAATTCATTAATATTGATGAAAAAGTAGGAGTTTCACTGGCAGATTATTTTACATGCGACATGAGAAAAATGTTTTAAGAGAAATAATCTGCCAGGGGAACTAATATTTTCTGATGAATATTAAGGAATTATTGACTTAAAACAAGCTCCTATTTCTTGCAATTTAGTTTTGTCTTATTTCACGTGTACTAAGACATTTGCACTAGAAACTAGAGCAATAATATTAGCTTTTGTGTTTTGGCAGTGTATTTTCAGCTCCATATGTTATGAACCTGTTATGTTACCTGTTTTGTATTGTTCAGCCTGGCTCGCGGCGCTCTCACATCGATCATCTTGTGCCGTTACAGTGAAAGTGAACAGCTGTCCGCAGGGCAGATCGATTTCTATCCACGTTTCATTGACTTGGAAAGTAGAAACGTAACCCAGATGTCCAGTGGCTGTGACAACGTACACTGATGCCCCCGGAGCCTCATTCCAAAACACAGTAACCGTCTCATCATGGCACGACCCGATGACCGGCAGGACAGATGGCTGGCAAGGTTCTGGAAAAAGAAGAGAAAAAGATAATAACCTCACAGCAATCTAAAAAATATAATTTCATTTCTTTATATGTCAAAGTTTGACCAAGATTCTGGCTAGCTGACATTAACAGTTATGAATAAAAACAACATATTTGATGTTTTTTTTCCGTTTTATTGTACTACGGCATATTATAGTTACTGTAGATAGAAAAAGAAAGTAAAACATTTCAGAGAAAAGAAGCTCAGAAATTCTGAGATTAATCTCCAAAATTGTCTAGAAAAAAGTCAAAAATGTATAAGTTTCAAAAGGAAGACAATGTTTGATGCATTGTTTTTTAATTAAAAAAAAAGTGGGAAAAAAAACAATCCAATACTGATACCGAATTGGTTATCAATAATATTGATAATTTGAATGAATCCGTTCACCTCTATTGTGAAACTCAACATTGTGTTTTGCAGCAGGAGCGACTGGTGCACTTCACAAAATGGTTGGCGTCACAAGGTAAGAATAGAGCTGGGTAATAAATCAATAACAATGAATAATACATCTATTCACCACACAGCATTCTGGGAGATGTAGGCAAAGGAAACGCTTCAGCTGCTCAACCTCTTACAGCTAGCCAAGCAAAGTTGGTGGAATCAACTGACTCACTCACTCTTTGGTTACCTAGCAACTCATTCACTCACTCTTTGGTTACCTAGCAACAACCTATTGAGTAACTTAATAATAATAATAATAATACATTTTATTTATAATGCACTTTACATTCCTAAGAATCCCAAAGTGCTACAGAAGATGGGATTGAACAATCCCAAATCCCAACTTGCACAGAAACACTTTAAGGTTTCGCCACTGCTTCTCATAACTGCTTAAAAACAACAACAGCATGGAGTGATAAACTAGGAAAGGTCCTGCCACCAGTTTTGGAGTGTTTCAGATATTTAAAACTGAAAACTAATCAATAATTTGCGATAAAGACTGATATGAAACACTTATGATACATTTTTTCAGCTATATCATCCAGCCTTAAGTAAGAACATAACAATATGTAGAAATAATACAGCAGAAATAATTTAACAACATTTAAATGATTGATTAACATTAAAACAAAAACTCTCAGTCGGTTAACTCTCCTACCTGTCTGGATCTCCACAGACTTGTCCTCTTCGCTGTAGCACATGCTGCTGTACGCAGTAACAGAAAACACATATTTCTCTCCACAGTTCAGATGCGGGAACCGGCAGGTGGAGTTGGTGGAGTTGCACTGCAGGGTTATTCCGGTGCTGCTGGTGGCAGTGGCCATAAAGAGCTCCACATAGTCGTCTTCGTCCCAGAACATGTTGGCTGTACTCGTCCCACACCGGAGGTCCACTCCGACACGCTGCGGCTTACAGGGGCCTGGAAAACAAAATCAGTCGAAATGTTGACAATTTAAACAGTTTAATGACAAAATGTCAGAGCTAAAAGATATTAAATGTGGCGTTCCACATGGCTCACTGTTAAGACCTATACTTTTAACTTATAACGGGATCGGTTTTTGCTTGACTTACTTGTGCTGAAGGAAACGTGGGTGTGCGTCTCAATCTGGCATTGGTCGCTGATGGTTGTGAGGGTGACGCTGTACGTCTGACTGCACTCCAGCTCCAACAGTTCACACTGGAGCTCATCCGTCTCACAGGAGGTCCAGTGCCCGTCTGGCGACACAGCAGTGACCAGGTAGGAACTGGCGCCCGCGCTGTAGCTCCAAGAGACTTCTGCTGTGTTGTTGTGGCAGTCGTAGCTAGCCGCCACATCGCCGGATGTACAGGGAGCTGCAGGCAGGAGGAGACAGGGATGCAAAAAGTCATGGGAACCAAGCAGGATTTGTGTCATTTGGTTTTGTTTAACTCATGAATTTAAAAATGCAAATGATTTTGACCTATAATGCAAAGTCCACTTTTTGCACATTTTATGCTCTCATTTGGGTCTCAAAAATGTAAATAAGGACTTTTAAAAACAGTCGAAGTGCTTATTGCTGCTTTTTAAAAATGTTTTTTGGTGTTTGGAAATGAGTCGTTTCAGAAATGTCCCGATTGGGTCACTGTGCCGTAACCTAGCAACCCTAGCAGCTCCAGCACTCTTGGTCAGTTGGTTGTACTGGTATGTGCTGTACAATGGCTGTTAGGAAAAGTGTTTTATTGGTTCATTTAGAAACCACTTGCTGCATTCTTGTTGGTTGTGCAGGAGGCTCAACTTCTGCTTTTCAAAGAGGCTCAAAATAGGCAGAACTTAGAATGATTTTGTGCAAATATAAAAAATCTAATGAACATGTTTTGTGTAGACCATAGACCAATCCTAACCTGTTCAAGGAAGAATAATAAGTCACCTTTAAAAAAAATACAAGTTGTTGATCATTGATACATCATGCCACACTAATAAAAGCAGGATTATCTTGGATCCTGTTACACCATGCATTATGACAGCCCCGTTCGTACTTTATCACAGTACTGCCACAATGTAGTACCTGCAGTCAGGAGCACAGTGGTGGACTTGCTGCTTTTGAGGTTCTCCCCAATGGAAATTATGTTGGTGTAGTAGACGACCCCGCAGTGCAAGCCTCTGAAGTCGCAGAACGTGGTGTTCGTGTGGCAGGTCAGCGAATGGCCGTCACGCCCTGCGAGCTGAACCTCGTAGCCCACCGAGGCCCAGCTGGCCTCCCATGACACAGTCCCCAGCTCCTCCTGGCAGTTCACGTTGGTCTCCACGTTTTTAGGCGGACACGGCTCTGGAAAAGGACAGAAACGACTGAGTGAAGAAGATCAGGTTTATCTATCTGCACTGCAAAAACAAAAACTTACCAAGTATTTTTGGTCTAGTTTCTAGTGAAAGTGTCTTATTACACTTGAAATAAGACAAAACTAATGTACAAGTCACTTTTAGGCAAGATATAAGAGTTTGTTTTACGTTAATAATTACTTAATGATGAAAAGCTCCAGTTCCACTAGACGATTATTTCACTTATAACAGGGGGAAATGTCTTGTTGTAAGTGTATGTAATAATCCTATGTAATAATCAGCCAACTAGGACTAAAACTTTTATCAAAATTAAAGAATTATTTTCTTAAAACAATCTCCTATATTTTGCTGAAAAGTTAGTTTAGTCTTATTTAAAGTGTAATAAGATATTTTCACTAAAAACTAGACCAAAATTACAGTGTTTTTGCAGTGTAAGCATTCCAGATGTACTCCAGAGTTGGAATATTTGGGTTTCCATTTGGGAAAAAAACAAACAAGAAAAAACTAATTTTCTCCCTAAAATTTGAATTCTAAAACGGAACTCAGTTGGTGCTCGCCTTCAAATCCAATATGGCTGCCACATGTATGATCTACATAAAATACAGGTTGATCACTTTTGATTGTAGTAGTTCTACTTTTGCTCATCAACCTCAACAGTTTCAAAAATTCACAGATTTTTCTTAATATTGATTAAAAAGTAGAAAGTCCACTGGCAGATTATTTCTCTTATAATATGGAAAAAATGTGTTGTAAGTGAAAGTGGCTGATTGGAATTAAGTTCCAAACAGCCACTGGAACTTGAATTTTAGGGAATTGTTAACTGAAAACTAGGTCCTATATCTTCCTGGAAAGTTACTTGTAAATTAGTTTTGCCTCATTTTAGGTGAACTAACTATAAACCAGACCTGGCTATTTCTTCTTTTTTTTCTTGCAGTGTGTGACTTAGCACCATAATTAAAGGAGCCTACAGTGGCTCACCTAAACTTTACATTCCTAATCACAATCTAGAATCACAGAAGTTCAAAAGTGCGTCTTTTAAGGTGATAACAGCAAATCCTCACCTGTTACAATAGTGACGTGTTCTGTAGAGACAGACACGTCTTTGCACACGTCACTGTGCGACGTGACGGTGATGTTGTACACCTGGCCACAGTCCATGTTGTATAATGTGCAGAAGTTGTCTCTGGTGGTGCAGGTGGCTGTGAGGCCTTGGTCCGTTTCCGCGGTTACGGTGTAGTTATGGGCACCGGCCGCCTTGTCCCACTCAACCTGACCGATAGCCATGTTGTACAGACCGGTGATCTGTTCAGGAATGCATGGTTCTGTAACAGAGAATGAAGATACCAAGTAAAAATTTTATTACAATTAAAACTTTTCTTTTATGGTGAAAAAACAAATTATGTGAATCTGACTTTTTTTTTTAAAACACTTTAGTTTTACTACCAAAAATGTGTTTTTTGTAAGGTAAGCTCTAAAAGAAATCTCCAGTATTTCAACATTTGTTACATAATTTCTAAATATATGGGCTGTTTTATTAGGATTAAAGTAGAAACTAGACTACAGCGTAAAGGAGAATGAAATACAGTTTTCTCTGTGTTTATTTTAAACTTAAGAATAAAAGCATTAAGTTTTCTGTTGTGGCATAATCTCACACTAAATAATTTAGAAAATCTATATTTTAATTTCAGAGCATTTATTCAGGTGGGTAAAATAGTTACTCTGCACAATAAAATGTAAAACAACTGAGATTGTGAGAAGGGAGAGTTGAATATATATAACAGAGGCTTTTATTTTAAACATGCTCCTGTGTTTTAGTTTCTCACCTGTCAGCAGCTCTCCAGTCATGCTGGCGCTGCTGCTGCAGCTTTCTCCCACTGATTTCACCCACACAGAGTAGCTCTGACCACACCGCAGCCCCTCCAGCTCACAGGAGGTGGTGTTGGTCTCGCAGGTGACGTTGTGGCCCGACGCAGTGGAGGCGACGACCAGGTAGGACAGAGCGCCGTCGCTCGGGTACCAGGACACCTGGGCTGTTTTCGTGTAGCAGTCCATCGCCGCCTTGATGTTTCTGGGTTTACACGGCACTGAGAGGAACACAGGTGACATTTCAATCAGTTTTTTTAGATTTTATTTTTACACGAGTCTTAAAAGTGAATATTGAAAAAATTTAATGGGAACCTATTATGCAAAATTCAGTTTTCATGTTTTTGTACTTGCATTTGGGACTCTAAATGCTTCTAAAAACCCACCCAGCCATTTTTTGGCAACAAATTGATGTGCTTTGGTGTCTAGAAGATGAACAGTTTCAAAAACCTCTGGAATGAAACAGCACAAATCATCAGGCCCTGCCCCATTTATTGGGGACCAGAATTGAAACATTTGTTACATTTTCAGCTGCTGTGGCTCTCTGTCACACAGCATTGTGTCAAACGAGCCAAACTTAATGGAAAAACCTGTTCCCCTCCTCGCCTGTGGGGGCCCTGCACCAAGAACCACTGAAGTAAACGACACAGAAACCTTAGAAGACGACACTGAATACAATAAATGGAGTAGCATCAGATTTTAGCGGTTGTAGGATTTATATTTGGTCTTTGGTAAAAACCACAAGCCATTTCTTCTGTTAGCGTGGACTCAAACATTTGCTTTGGTTGTATTTACCCAGAATGCCCTGCGATAGGTAGACCAGAGTTATCTATATTGGTCCAAATCAGAGTTTGGTTTCGGATTCACACATCACCAAACCAACTGGACTTTACAGGCAAAAGGACTAGTTCAGTTAAAGTGGACTAAGCAGGGCTGGTGGGAAAGCAGCCTTAAAGTGACAGAACCCTATATCAGCTCATTCTGGAAGGAGTTCTCATTAGCTAAGAATGATTTTATACAAATAAAGTTAGCCTATAAACCTATCCTTACCCGTTAAGGGAAGCATAATGGGTCACCTTTAAAACGTTGTAGGGGATCAGCTCTAGCACTTTGTGTTTTATTTGTAACTCCTCTCCTACCTGAGGGCGTGTCCAGCACGTCTGTGGGCGGGCTGTCGCAGTATCCGTCAGAGGAGACCACAGACACGTGGTAGATCTGGCCGCAGCCGAGTCCACTCACGCCACACGATCTCTCGGTTGTTCCCTGGCAGGTTGTGCTCCGGCCATAGCTGTCCTGCAGCGTGGCGGTGTAGGAGTCGGCGCCTGCGCTCTCAGACCAGGAGACGATGAGAGAGTTGGCCTTACAGTCCATCACAGAGGACGTATTCTCAGGAGTGCATGGTACTGTTGGAGAAACACGACATTTTAGAGGTTAGGAAGGCTGATGGCGTCAGATCTACGTTAGCTTACCGAAGGATTGTGTTTAGAAATAATACTCATAATAGGATAAGTGGCTTAAAACCGGGTCACTCAAAAGGAAAAAAAACAACGTCATTATTGTGTTGTATTATTGTAAACGCCAGCTAAATATTTATTTATAAAGGTTACTATAAAGCCAAAGTAATTCAGTACTTCATGTTCACATCCATATTTGAATGAATTCAGAAAGCAATCATTGAGCTCATACTGTCGCTGATTCAATCAGTTTTATTCCTGATAGTTTGTGCTTGAATATGAATAAAATAAACAGAAAAGTGTCATACCCGGTCATGACAAAGCAGAATACTGTGAATTCCACACCATTGATCCCATTAGATGTGCACTATTCAGGCATAAGCTTACTTCAAATACATCAGAAAACTTTATATCCTTCCAAATCTCTATCATTACTTCATGTTTAAACCCACATTTGATTGAATTCAGATTCTCTGAGATCATACCAGTCTTGATTGTCACGCTATCACTGGGTTTGCTCTTGCAGTGTACATCCTCGGCGGTCACTGTGGCGTTGTAAAGCTCTCCACACTGCAGGTCCGTCAGATCGCATTGGTTATCAGGCGACCGGCACTCGGACACGTGTCCGCCGGAGCCCACCGCCCTCACGCTGTAGAGCTGCCCGCCGCGGCTGTAGCCCCATGACATAGACGCCAAATTGCTGCTACAGGTCAGATCGGCTTTGAGGTTCTCTGGAACGCACGCCACTGAGAACAGAAAAATCAGAAATGAAGCTTTCCTTGCAGAACATAAAATGCTTCCGGTGCATTTCAGGACGGATACCTGTCCTTGTGATGATCCCGTCACTCTCGGAGCTGTTGCAGGTCCGACCCTCGGCTGTCACATGCAGGATGTACATCTCCCCACACGGCAGGTCTTCGATATCGCACCCGGTAGCAGACGATGCGCAGCAGTTTGGTGTGCCGCCACTCAGCTCTTCAAGCGTGGCCGTGTACGTTATCGCCCCGGGAACAGCTGACCAGCTGATTGACAGGGTTCCGTCGTCACAGTTTATGGTTTCCTTTATGCCCTGAGGAGGACACGGCGCTGCAAAACGAGAAGAAATTTCACATTTATCGTCACATAATTAACCAAAAGTATTCACAGCGCAAAAAATATACTAAAAGTTTTGTCAATGTACAGCATGTAGTCAAAACCTGGTCAAGGTTTCTCACTTTTTCCTTCCCCTAAATTTTCCATTTGTAAGCATTCATACAGGATTTGCTTTACAGACAGATTCTTCAGGGTCAGTGAATATCAGCACCATTCATCAAGATGCTGTAGGCCATAACATGGCAAATAAAATTTTTAATTAAAAAACACATTTTGTTCAAATTTACAGTAAAACTGCACTGCACACATAAAATCTATTTTTGGTCTAGTTTCTAGTGGAAATACCTCAGTTTACTTGAAACAGGACAAAATTAAGTTACAAGTAACTTTCCAGCAGCATTTAGGGGCTTTTGAAGTCAATAATTCTTTAATATTGATTTAAAATTTTTTTGTTCCACTGGCAGATTATTTCACTTATGAGGAAAATGTCTTGTTCAATAAATTGCCAGTGAAATTAGGATATTTCTTATGAATAATAAGGAATTATTAACCTAAAACAAGCTCCTTAGTTTTGTCTTATTTCAAGTCTACTAACATATTTGAACTAGAAACTAGAAAATTATATTTGGTGAGATTTTATGTTTTTGCAGCGTCATTGATTAATTGCTTATTGCGACAGGTTTAGTCATAATAGTATCTCCATATCATAACTATTCAAAGTTCAAAGTTACTTCCTGTCTGTTTCAGTTTTAATCCTGTAACAATGAGTGTCTTTGTTTGTTTCCTGTTAACCTGTTTCCGTGGTGACGGCGTTGCTGGCGGCGCTGATGCACTCTTCGTTCTGGGCCTTCATGGTAAAGGTGAGGTTCTGGCTGCAGGGTAACGTCGGCAGAGTGCAAATCCCCTCCGACGTGGCGTTGCACTCGAACGTCTGGCTGGCGCCCTGGCTGTTTGTTGTGATAATGACGTATCCTTCAGCGCCGTCAGACTCATCGAACATCACCCAGGCTCCGTTTATCAGGCAGTCGATCTCCACATCCGACAACTGAGGCACACAGGGAACTGAAAGAAACGAGAATCAGGATCAGAAAATTAGTCAAACTTATTGTACTCAACTAAGAGTAGCACTACTTCAACATATTTATACTCAACAAAGAGTAAAAATACTCAAGTGCTGTACTGAGTAATTGATCACATTAGCAATCATTTAATATTTAAAAATTACCCCCATCAACTGGACCAAAATAAAAAGGTAAGTGTAAATTTGGGTATTTTAAAGACCAAAAAGAAAAAATATTTTATTTCTTTGAAATGCAGATTAGACTTAAAAGGTTTGTCTTAATAATTTAGATGAGTTTAGCAACTTAAAACAGGCTTTTCCTATTTTTTTAGATAAGTCAGAGTTTAAGAGAAAGTAAAATATGTTTCTCTGCACCTGTTGATATCAGCGCAGTGGCGCTGTCCTGGCCCACACATGCATCCCAGGACGGCGTGATGGAGACGTTGTAATCGGTCCCACACTGCAGGGTGTCAATGTTACATCCACTGTTGGTGCCACTGCAGTTATGAGCGCGACCTTCCTCATCAACCGCAGAGACGGTGTACACGACGCCTGACACGCTGTTGTTCCAGGTGACTAAGACAACACCGCTGCTGCAGTCCACACGAGGATGGAAGGACGACGGTGGGCAGGGAGCTGGGTGGAGAAAGTAAAGAAAAACATGATTAACTGAGAAAATAGTAAGGTTATTGCAAGAAAATCTTAGGGAAAAAGTCATAAAATGCACTGAAAAAGCATAAACAGGAGGGGGTTTTTTTAGTGAAATAGCAGCAAATTTCTCATAAGAGTCCTGAACATGGGTGTTGCTAAATGGGGGGTGAACAGGGGCCACTGCCCCTTACCTTCACACTTTTACTTCAACAAAAAATCAAAAATTAACAACAGAAATATCCTTTATTGTCCCATAATGGGAACATTTCTGTGTAACAGCAATGGAATGACAGAAAAGAACAGGATATAGACTCACAAACAGAGAATATAAAATATAAACAGAATAAAGAATAAAAATACTGCACAGTAAGGGCAAAACGTTAAAATGTAAAATATTCTTTATATTTCTTTTTTATCTACTGCTATGCAAGCTATTATTATACCATCATGCTAAAATAAATCATTGATATTGATTATGTGACGACCCTGTCAGATGAGCCATTGATAGGAGTGCAGCAGTCGCACTGATTGGTTAAATATTTTGTGATTAAACTGTTGGTTATACATTTTTTAAACTAAACAATTATAAACCATCTCCTCATGTCATTTTCCACTGAGAAGTGTCTCCCATAATGAGCTCAGCTCCACCAAATGTTCACTAATTGCTGCTGGCTAGTCTGAAGGAGCTGAGTGGGAGTGTTGTGAAGCTTGGAAACTGCAGCTCAGAGGCGGAGCTGTGTCTCGAAGGCGGGGCTAGGTCCACCCAGGCATTTTTCACAGATGAATGGTTGCCATGGAGACTGAAGGATTTTCCAAACATGCACAAAAGAATCCAGACAACTGTCCAGGTTTGTTTTTGATGAGGGATTTAAAAAAAAGTAAATTTTTGTAACTTTTTTTGGCTAAAAAAGAAAATTTTGCATAACAATACCCCTTCAATTTGGTTTGTATTAGAATTCTTTGCAGCATTGTTTGGTTTTGATTGCTATAATTAGAACTGTAGCCATTTACTAGGTGTTTAAGTTGAATCTGTCAAGTTGTGTTGCGTTATATTTTTGATCTTATTCTGTTCCTTTATTTAGCTGGCCCACCTGTTTTAACTTGCTTTACGGGGCTGAGGGAGCTGTTGCAGGCCTCATCCTGGGTCATCACCGTCGCATTGTACGTCGTCCCACACTCCATATTTTTCACCACGCAGTAATTCTTGTCCGTCGTGCAGATGTTGACGCGACCCTTGCCGCTCGCTATGGAAGCCTGGAAGCGTGTGAAGTAGCCTGTGGATTTCCAGGTCACGTTGAGGACTCCAGATGGACAGTCGAGATGCGTCTCAATGTTCTTTGGAATGCATGGAGCTACAGAGGAAGCACAAAGAGTTATCTGAAGGCCTAATCACCCAGCAGGTTTAGCAGTGTTTTGCAGAAAACATGGTAATTATGCAAATTCACCAGTGTGAATCGTTTTTATTTCACTCTTGGCTCCAAAGCAGGTCGAGTCGAAGCCGACGACATAAACGTCGTATTTCTGTCCACACAGCAGTTCAGGTATTTGACAGGTGGTGCTGCTTGTGTTGCACGACCACTGGCGACCATTTTCATTTTCAGCCACGGCCATGTAGGACATGGAACCCTGTGATTCTTGCCACGACACCGAGATGTTGTTGGATGTACAGGAAGAGCTGACCATGAGGTTGGTGGGAGGACACGGAGCTGGTGGAGGGAAAGGGATAATTTTTATACACCATCGCAGCTGGTACCACAGGGAAAGCGCACAGTTTCATTAAAAAAATTAAATTAAATTAAATGATACTCTAAAGGGGAACTTTTATGCAAAATTCCCTTTTTGCACATTTTTGTACTTCCATTTGGGTTTTTACTGCTTCTAAAACAGCATAAACGCTTAAAGAAAACCACCCAACTGTTTTTTTGCAATAAGTTCATGTTTATTGGCTTCTGGAAAATTTAAAAACCTCTGGAATGTAACACCACAAATCAGCAGGTCACCTAGCAACCCTGGCCGAGTTCCACCTGTTACCTGGCAACACAGTTAGAGCCGTTTGGTCAGCTGGCTCTACTGCTGCATGCGCTGTACAACGGCTGCTGGAAAAGACAAGCGTTTTGTTGTTGACTTAACATTCAGAAACCACTTGCTGCATTCTTGTTGGTTGTGCAGGAGGCTCTAATTCTGTTTTTCAAAGATTTACAGTTGTATAATTGTGCACCTGCTGGTAGCCATTTTCATGTGTGAGTGTAAACACTGAGTTGGGGTGTGTGGCCAGCAGCAGCTTATTTGGATTTAAAGTAACAAGACACTTTTTTCCAACACAGGGGTTGGAAAAACCCCCACCTGTATTTAGGGCTGAAACGATTAATCAGACTAATTGCAATTATTGAAATAATCATCAACTAACTTAGAGATCGATTAATCGGTAACTGGAGTATACAGACTCAAAACAGCATTTGCTGGAAAAACAATATATTTAGAGCAGAAATTAAGTCAAAGCAGTAAAAAATATATACATACATCTGCATTTAAGATAAACAACCTTTGTTTGTAAGTATGTCGTATCCAAAGTTTGTGGTATAGTTTTAGCTTCACCTGGTTAAAATTCTTAGGCAATAAAATGTTTATTTCCTTATTTATTTGTATCTTTTAATGAATTTCTTGTATTGTATAAAAAAGCTTAAGTGGTTAGATGAAAAATCTGTAGAGTGTGCCGGCTTTTTATCCGATTAATCGTCAGAATAATTGATTGCTAAAGTTCCAGGCCTACCTGTGTTTATTCTGTTCCAGTACTGGGATGGACTGGGGCAGGTCTGTCCCTTCCCACTGACGCTGACCCTGTAGCTCTCAGCGCAGCGCAGAGATGTGATGTTGCAGGACGAGCCGTTGGTCGAGCAGCTTTTCTCTTCCACCATGTTAAAAGGATCGGCTGAGACGTTGTAGTAGAGGATGCCGCTACCAGGAGTCCAAGACACAGAGACTGAGTTGGTGTTGCAGTCCAGCGACGTCTGCAAGCTGCTGTAAGGACAAGGTTCTAGACAAAAGAGGATGCAAAAAAAAATAAATAAAAAACACTTTATGTTGGTTTTACCAAATGATAAATCAAAGAACATCAGTTGGTTTATATAGAGAAGGAAAACATTGTTTTGCCAAAGATGAATGTATTAACAAATTATTATTTTTTTTATTTAGAAATTGTGACATGAAACATAAAATAAATGTGTAAATATTCATAACAGCTGATCCAGAACGCTGCTGCTGGTGTTCTGACTAAAACCAGGAAGATGGAGCACATCACCTCAGTTCTACAGTCCTTACACTGAGAGAATAAACTTTAAAATACTTCTGTTAGTTTACAAATCACTGATCGGCTTAGCACCATAGCAGTATTCAGCTTCTATGCACCACAAATCTGGAACAAACCTCTGGAAAACTGCAAAACAGCTGAAACACTCAGTTCCTTTAAATCATAGCTAAAAACCAGCCTTGTTTGCAAATAATTGTATCTGCAAATAATTTCTATTTGCATGATTTCTTTCATTTTGGGAGATCGGTGATCGGGTGATATTTACATGTGAAGCCGATCTTATCTAGAAATCAGACTCTGTCCTCTTCTGCTCTGCTGTCAGAGAGGTTTGACTGACAGACCGGCCCACCAGGTCAAGTCTGTATGTTTGCAAATGTTAACAAATGTGACTTATCAGCGACTTTCTTGCTACACATAATCAACATTTCAGACAAAAAAAGATGGTATCGGCCAAAATCGGAATCGGCAGGTCTGGCTTTTAAAGATTGGTGAGAAAACTGCGATCGGTGCATCCATCCTACAAACCCAGCTTAGAGTCGCTTTCCCGTCATAATAAATGAAACAATGGCCGACATATTGTGTGTAACGGTGGCAATGTTTACTGGTCTTCTCAATGGTTCACTATGTGTATTTTTATGATGCAATAACTCTGAACTGCCTTGTTGCTGCAATGCGCTATACAAATTAACTGTATTGATGTATTAAGACTCTACATTCTAGACTAAAGCCCAGCTTGTATTTATAATTGTAGGCAGGACTTCATAACCTTTGGATTCTTCCTACTCCTGTTTGAACTGAATATGAAAGCTTTGTTTTTTATGTTTGAGGTTGATTTTGTCATTTTCTTATGAACTCTTGTCCATCTGAATCGTCTTACCTGAGCTGATGGTGATGGCTACACTCGGCACACTGACGCAGGTGGCATGCTGAGCCACCACTGTGACGTTGTAGTCCTGCCCACACTCCAGGTCAATGAAGTCGCAGTTGATGCTCGTGCTGTTGCACTGGGCTTTGTGGCCCAGGCTTCCCCGGGCGTAGACGGTGTACGATGTGGCGCCGAGCGCTTCGTCCCACGTCACAGCCGTGATGTCGCTCTCACAGTCCACGTCCGCTTTGACGTAGGCGGGGATGCAGGGAGCTTTTAAGAGAACAGAGATTCATTTGAAACTGTTCAAGGACAATTGTAATCTCTAACTATAATATATTGGTTTGAAATTAAGTCAATGCACGGACAGTTAATGTCCATGCATCCTTTAAAAGTCTTAAAGTCTAAAATTAAGTCCTTGAAATGATATCAATTCATAAAAAGAAATTGTAAGTTGTGTCGCAATAAGAAATAAATCAATTGCATGATAATTTAAAAAGAGCTCAATAATTTCTATATGCATGATGTTTTCTCTTTTATCGTTTCTTTTTTCCTCTTCTCTCTCTTCCTAGCAAAAACTGGATGACAAACACCTTCAGCTTTGGTCTCAGCCAGACTTTTTGTGTTTTGTTTACAGAGAATTCATAATTAATTTTATTTGTTGTTTCTGTTGTTTTGCTTATTTATCTTGGATATTTAAAATATCTTCCAGTTCCAGTGTTAAATGTTAATAATAATTTAAAGTTTACTGATCTTTGAGAATGTATATTATGTCCTTATCGCTGTATGACTTGAAAATGGTCTCAAAACAACAAAATTATCGATTATCTCAATAGCTTCAGGGATAATTTATTGTTCAGAAAAAATTGTTACCGTGATAATCTTGTTTGAGTCTAGTTAGCATTAGCATCTAGTTAGCATTAGCTGCTGGAATAATGTGAAACGTACTGAAGTAGTTAAAAACAAATAAAGATATTTAAGAAATACATCGTTGGAACTAGCCAATCAGTGTTTGCTTTTTAGAAATGTCCGCTTTAAGAAACCCTTCTCAATATATAATTCTTTTTCTACATTTTGTTGTGATATAAGTCTTAAATTTTAACCATGATGGTCTTAAAAGTCTTAAATTTGAGTTAGTGAAACCAGTAGAAACTGTTATTGCACATTTGTCGTAGCTAACATCAATTTTCACCAACTGTTTCTCAGTTTGTCGAGCCGCTTTTCTCTTACCGGTGCTGAGCACCTTAGCAGCAGTGGGTTTGCTGCTGCAGGAGTTGGTGTAGCCGACGACGTTGATGGCGTATTTATTCCCACACTGCAGCTGGTGGAAGGTGCAGTTGGAGCTGCTGGAGTTGCAGACGCTGGTCTGTCCTCTGCTGTCCACGGCGGTCACCACCTGATGCTGATCCGGACCCGAGTTCTCCCAGGTGACCATCGCCACGTCGGTGCTGCACTCCAGATTCACTGAGACATTGGCTGGTTTGCAGGGAGCTGGACAAAAAGAGGAAGAAAACGTTAATAAAATGAACAACAGTTGTTACGACGGATATAAACTTCAGCCATGGCCAATAGCTCTGGTGTAGATTAGTAATCCATTAATCGTTAATTGGAATATACAGACTCAAAACCAGGCTATTTTCTGAAAGAACAGCATATTCAGAGCACTGAATAGGCCAAATTTGTGCAAAAAATAACATTTTGTATTTAAGATAATAAAACAAAACCTGTCTGTAAATATTTTCTACCAAAACACCTCAAGTGGCAAAGTTTTAGCTTCATCTGGTTCAAATTCTGTAAAAACAACAAAATCTCCTTCTATGCACTTTTTGATATCCAATTACTAATTAATCTACAAATGATCAAGCTTATACTTAAGGAATGCTACTGTTGAATTTTTGGAAATAAAATGTTTACATTGTCGTTTAAAAAAGGAAATAAATTATTTGTTGGACTTTATGTACGTATTTCAAAAAGGATTAAATGAAAATTTGCAGAATGTGTCTTTTGTCTAATCAATTAATCATCTAAATAATCAATTACTAAAATAATCAGCAGTTGCAGCCCCACTCTAGTTTACCGATCTGATTGGATAAATCCCTTACGTTTTAGCAAAAGGTTGAGCTGAACCTGCTTTCTTTACCTGAGTAAATCTGGTAGTCTGAGCCATTGATGGTTCCGCAGTCGATGGAGGCCGTGGTGACGACGATGCTGTACAGGACGCCGCATTTCAATCTCTGGATGGTGCACTGAGTGCTGGCGGAGTCGCAACTCGCACGCGTGTTGTCGCTGCCGATGGCGATGGCCGTGTACATGCCAACGTCACCGAGGGTTCCTCTCCACTGCACCAAGAAGGAGTTGGCCGTGCAGTTGAGCTGTGCTTCCACCTGGTCAGGTAGACACGGAGCTGATGGAGGAAGAGGTTGATTATCAATCAATCAATCAATCAATCAATCAATCAATCAATCAATCAATCAATCAATGAGGAGAGGAGGGCAGAGTTCCCAAAAACTACACTCAGGTGAAAGCAGCAATACTTCAACTTGTTTTTAGGTAAAAAGTGTCCGTCCAAGAAATTACTCAAGTAAGAGTAAAAAATAACTTGGTAAAAAGTTTACTGAAGTACTGAGTAACTGACCAAATTATCAATCATTTCATATTTAAAAACTACATCATCAGACGGATCAAAATATGATTTTAAGTGGAAATTTAGGTGTCTTAATTATCAAATTGACAATAATTCATATAAGTAACAAAATAAATAAAATCAGGCCAAAGAAAATTTTTCCAAATCAGTTTCTTTCAATAAAAACAGATGAAACTTTAACAAAAACTGCAGGTGTTCGCCTGAGTCTGGTGAATATTTGGTTAAAACATGTTTGTTTTTCATTCAGTGGGTAGAAAATCCAGAAATTTCACTCAAGAAAGACCAGAGATACTTAATAATACTTACATAATAAAATTACTCAAGTAAAAGTACAGTGCAGTAAAAATACTCCAAAAAGTAAATTTAAGTAAATGTTATTGAGTAAATATAACTAGTTACTACCCAACTATGCTTATAAATTAATTCATCAAATGGTTCTGAGACGAACAGACTAGGAATGCAGCTTGTAGATTAATGAGTAAAAATAATGTTGATTAATTTTCTTAAAAACCTGAGTTTTCAATTGCATCTGTGTAAATGTTTCATAATAAGCTAAATTTAAAACAAAGCACGTTATATTCTATCACTTTTTGCATCAGCTGTGTAAAACACTAATTATATAAACATAATTGTTTCCCACAATATTACACTTACATATTTATAAAATATAACAAAACAGGAACATATTAGGTTTAAGGGAGCCCTTAAACTAGGGGTGGGCAATCCTGGTCCTGGAGGGCCGGTGTCCTGCAACTCTTCGATGTCTCCCTGGTCCAACACACTTGAATCCAATAGCTGAATCGCCTCCTAAGTGCAGTCAGGTTCTCCAGAGTCCTGCTAATGACCTCATTATTTGACTCAGGTGTGTTGAAGTAGAGATGCATCTAAAAGTTGCAGGAGGCCCTCGAGGCCTGGAGTTGCCCACCCCTGCCTTAAGCAGAGGGCCGCAGTTCACTGGACGACCACCAAACTACCACACTGAAAGGGATAAATAAATTAGTTTTCTTCTTAGATGTGACTTTTTTGTTGTTGTTTTGTTTGTTTTTGTTTGTTTGTTTTGTTCTTCCGTCCTTTCTGTCTGGATGGAAGCAGCCTGGATCGGCTTCATCAGGGTTTTTCAGATTTATGTACATCTGATGCCGATACCATGTTTGTTGTATATGATGATGCTAATAATAATGAGATTTTTTTAAAAAACAAAAAATAACATAGCGCCGCCATCTTGTATGTCTGCATCAATGGCTCCATTAAGGATGACCAGCGGCGCCCTCTGCTAGATGGAGGCCAAACTACAACACTAAAAGACTAATCTGATGTTATTAAATAATCGATTATAAGTAATCTTAATTTAATAAACCATTAATCTACAATTAATCGTAAATCTGTTAGAGAAGATTAAAAAACACAAACAAACACAGGTTTTCATTTACCTGAGTAAAAGGTCAAAGCAGATGATTTGCTGCTGTTGCAGGTTATAGTGGAGGCGACCACCATGGCGGAGTACTGGTGTCCGCAGTCCACCTTTACGGAGCAGCTGGTTGTGTTGGTAGTGCAGGAAACCACGTGACCGTGCGTACCGGTGTAGGTGGCGGTGTAGGAAACGGCGTATCTGCTGGGAGCCCAGCTCAGAGTCGCCAGGTTGGTGCCGCATTCAGTTACTACAGTCAGGTTGCTGGGAGGGCAAGGAGCTGAAAACAAGAAAAATAAAAAATAAAAAACTGCACTGAAAAGGAGATAAAACCATTATTTGACAACTATAGATCATAAAATTTGATTGGAAATCCAGCACAAGAAGAATATAGACTCAACCTTAAATAAAAATAGAAAAGAATAAAAAATTCCAGTTATATTTTAGTTATATTTAAATATTATTTCCAATTACACTGCAAAGAAAACACAGTCTTGGTTTAGTTTCCATTCCAAACATCTTAGTGCACTTGAAATAAGACTAAACTAACTTCTAAGTAACTTTTTAGCAAGATATAAAAGCTTGTTTTAAGTCAACAAGTGATTAATATTGATGGAAACTTACTAGTTAGAAGGGCACATTATTTATTTATTATTTCACTTGTGAGAAAAATGTCTTGTTATAAGTGAGATAATCTGCCAGTTAAACTACTATTTTTTTAATCAATATTAAAGTATTATTTACTTAAAATAAGCTCCTATATCTTGAAGAAAAGTCCCTTTTACGTCTTATTTCAAGTGTACTTAAGACATTCCAACTAGAAACTAGATCAAAAATACTTGGAAGAATTGTCTATTTTTGCAGTGTATATTTAAACATTATTTTCCCTTACACTGTCAATCACATGGAGTGTGATTGACAGCGCTAAGACCCGCCTCCTGGCTCTGACTGGTTGAGAAAAGAGGTAAAAAAAATTTAAGAAATATTTTTTCTTAAAAGTTACAAACTGCAGCTTTAAGAAAGTTTGTAGAGCTAATTTGTTTCATTTTTAAATCTTAGGTCAACACAAGCCACCTTGAAAACAGTGTTTGTCCTTTCTATTAAAATCTTTAATTAAATCAAAAAGTATTTGACTGCAGCTGCTAAGCGTCCAGATATGTACCTGTTTCAGCTTCGATTTGCTCGCTGAAGACGCTGCTGCACTCAGAGTTCACTGCGGCGACCTTGAACCTGTACATCTCGTCGCAGTGCAGCCCGCTGATCACGCGGAACGGCTGAGACGATGAGTAGTTGGCGACCGACCCGCCGTCTTTCTGGGAGTAGATGAAATACCGAGCTCCGGTTTCCGGACTCAGGTTCCAGCTGACGGTGATGTCGCTGTTGCTGCACGTTGTCACAGCAGCCACAGCAGTGGGCGGGCAGATCACTGTAAACAAGACGAAAAAATATGTTTTATTCTATTTGTTTGTGTAGTAAAAATTCACATAAAGTAACAGTTAATTTCAACTTCATTGAACCACAGAATTCATAAAAAATGCAGAACATCATCTAATTTCTATTTAGAAAGAAAATAATCAATTATTTCTATTGCTATTTACAAATACATAACTAATTTGCACTTATAAACAATTTTAAAAAATGATTTATTGTTATGAGCAAAAAGTATATTGGCTTTAAAATTAGGATAAATACTTCATAAAGTACTTAATGTGTCAAATATTAGAACTTTCCCAACTTAAGTGATAATGCAGCATAATATAAATTAATATTTATCATTTTCAACATTATAAGTTTAATATTATCACTATTACTTAATTTTCCAATTTATTTACAATCTTACCATTTCAGTAGTTTCCTTTTCTTATTTCATTACTTAAATTTTCTACTTATTTGATACAATTTTATTCAATTTTTTTTTCAAATTTTTTGCACATTTTGTATTCATTGTTTTTTAGCAAATTTTTTTGTTTATTAATTAATAATTTAAATTCTCCTGCTGCAATATTGTGTCTCTCTATGTCTGTTTTCAAATGTCCTTTTTTATAAATAAACATATTTTCCTCGCCCTTTAACTAGTCACTATAACACTGCACTATTTTTATTTGTTGCATTTTTCCTTCCAACAGGTTTGCGTATTTTTCAAGATAAATATTTTTTCTGAAATAATTTATTTTTCCAAAAAAAAAACAACGTAGTATTGTTATTATTATTTAATTCGGTGAACAGAGATTGTCCAATGTGAAATGTTTGGTTTTTTTTATGTGAAAGGAACCAAAAAGGTTGACTTATTGCTGAACAATAACCACAGTTTGTGTGTCTGACCTGTTTTGAACATGAGCGGGTCACTGGGTTTGCTCCGGCAGCCCCTCTCTATGGTTGCCACGGTGATGGCGACCGTCTCGCCGCAGTGCAGGTCCGTGAGCGAACAGTTGGTTCCGTTGGTTGAGCACCTGTGGACGTGTTTGTCCAGGACAGAGGGCACGGTCGTAACGTCATACGTCTCGGCTCGCAGCGCAGCGTCCCAGGTCACATAACCCACGTTACCAGCGCACTGCAAAGACGCTCGGATGTTTGTAGGAGGACAGGAGCCTGAGGGAGAGTTTTTATGAAATATTACTTCGCTACGCCGCAAAAGCACAAAATCTGACAACGTAGTTTGTCTATTTTCTACTGCAAATATCTTATTACACTTGAAATAAGACTAAAATAACTTAAAAGTAACTTTTCAGAAAGATACAGGAGCTCGTTTGGAGAACAAATCTGGAACAAACTTCTAGAAAACTGCTAAACAGCTGAAACACTGAGTTCCTTTAAATCTAAAAACCCACCTGTTTAGGGTTGCTTTTGAGCCATAAAAATTAAACATTTATCAATATATTTCATGTGTGCTGATGATTTTGATGATGGAACTCGACAAAACATGATGTTTGTTCCTGGTTTCTACGTTGTTCTTATGACTTTTATTTTTGTTTTTATGATGTGAAGCACTCTGAACTGCCTTGTTGCTGAAGTGTGTTAAACAAATAACATTTATTCATTCATTGATAGAAAAACTACTAGTTCCACTGGCAGATCATTTCACTTACAACTAGTAATTTTTCATCGATATTAATGAATTATTTACTTAACACATGCTTCCATTTCTTCTCGAAAAGTGTAATAAGTTATTTACACTAGAACTGAAACAAAATAACTTTTAAAGATTTGGTGTTTTTGTAGTGTATTTTTATTTTCAAAAATGTGTTTCACATGTTACAACACTGCAAAAACACAAACTCTTGCCAAGTATTTTGGTTTATTCTCTAGTGAAAATATCTTAGCACACTTGAAATAAGACAAAACTAAGTGAGGAGTAACTTTTTAGCAAGATACAGAAACCGGTTTCGGGTCAATAATTCCTTAATATTGATAAAATACTAGTTACATTAGCAGATTATTTTACTTATAACAAGACATTTTTCCAATGCTATAAGTGATAAATATTCACTTATAACAAAACTGCCAGTGGTGCTAGTAGTTTTTAATCAATATTCAATAATTATTTACTTTAAAATAGTTTTTATTTCTTACTGAAAGATACTTGCAAGTTAGTTTTGTCCCGTTGCAAAGTGAAAAAAACATATTTGCACTAGAAACTAGTTAAAAATATTTGGTAAGATTTTGTGTTTTTCCAGAAGAAAACAAAATGTCCCCACCTCCTCTAGAGGGCGCTGTGAAGTTACATTTTGACATTTGTCATTTATGTCTCACCTGTATTAAAGTTGTACACCGGAGAGTCTTGGCCTTTGCACTGGTTAGAGGAGGGGGTGACGATAATCATGTAGGTTTGAGAGCAATGCATGTTGGGTAATAAGCAAGTGGAGGTGTTTGTGGTGCAGTGCTTCAGGTCGCCGTCTCGTCCAGTCGCTGTCACGCTGTACAGGACCGCTCCGTTGCTGGGCTGCCACCTCACCTCCGCCGTGTTGTTCTCACACAACAGGGACACGTTGAGATTGGTGGGAGGGCAAGGAGCTGACAGGAAGCGACACAAAACGGGGTTTTATTTAAAAAAAACATTGATTTTGAGAAACCTTAATTACTAAGGTAATCTACAGTTGCAGCCCTACATAATCGCTAGCTACTGTCCTACGTGACTTACCGGTCTGTATGTGAGTGACTCCAGGAATGCTGCTGTTGCAGTTGCTAGCCATTGCGATGACGTCTACTTGGTAGTTGCGGCTGCATTGCAGCGGCGGCAGAGAGCAGTCGGTGCTCTGGCTGGCGCTGCAGGAGACGGAATGGTCGTCTGCGTGGGCCCGAACGTAGTAGCTGTCCCGGCCCAGAGCCTCGTCCCAGCTCACCAGAGCAATCCCAGATCCGCAGTAGTACTGGTACTCCACGTGGGCCGGGGTGCAGGGCGCTGACGGAGAAAAAACAGCTCCAATTTAATGGAAACTATGGAGACAACTTAGTCTCAAAAAGAATCAAAAAGTATACAAGATTTGTAAGTGCACAACGTCATTCAGAAATGCGTGAATGTGTACCTCAACATTGATATAAGAGTAAAGTTTCTCATATTGACACATTTCAAACTGTATGTGTGGTAATACTCTACAAATACAAATCTGCAAAATCACCAGCTATAGACGGACCGGTTAACAAGGTCAGCTGGCCTGTGCTTCCAGCTTTTGAGACTTTCTTAGATGATGCAGAAGAAAAGCTTGAATTTCTGAGCCTTAACCTACGAAGGACGATTAGGAAAAAATGAAGAATTCTGACTTTTATCAGAATTTACACCTTTTTCCTCTCAATTCTTACTGTACTTTTGATCTCAAATATTAAAGTCAGAATTTTATGAAAAAAGTCAAAATTTTGAGATAAAAATGTGAAATTCTGAGAATATTCAAAATGCTGATAAAAAGTCAAAATTCTAGGGAAAAAAATTTAAATTCTGAGAAAAAAGTAAAGAATCTGTGAAAATTGTCAATTCTGATAGAAAAAGTCAAATTTCTGCAAGAAAAGTCAAATTTTTCAGAAATCTGTTATAATTATGTGAGATAAAAGTCAAAACTCAGAGATAAAAGTCAATTTTGAGAAAAAAATGACATAAAGCCCATTTTATCTGCCTTGTTGCAGAAGTGTGAAACACAAATAAACTGGATTGATAGATACAAATCTTGTTCACTTTGTGACTCTTTTGAGCCTAATTTAGTTCCGTATAAGTTAATGTACTTCTTATGTTGCTCAAACCTGTGATAATCTGGAAAGCAGAGCTGAGTTTGCTGGTGCACTGGACTCCGGTAGCGACAGCCTGGACCGTGTAGGTGTGTCCACACAGCAGGTTACCCAGAATGCAGCTGGTGTTGGTGGAAGAGCTGCAGGACAGTGAGTGACCCAGGATGGACGTAGCATTGACCGCTACGCTAACAGCGTCCTTATCCTCAACCCACGAAACCAAAGTTTGGGTAGTGACGCAGTACTGAGAGTAATTCTTGATCACTGGAGTGCAGGGAGCTACATGGAAAAAGAAAAGAAAAAAAAAAACAGTACGAGTCGAGTTATTTAAAGAGACGTCTTAACGACGCAAATGTTTAAATTGAATGCTAGAAAGTTCATAAATGTGTGTTTTAGTTGGTTAATTAGGCTGAGACACTTTCTCTCCCTTTGACATTCAATTTTACCATTTTTTTTAACTTTCTTAAATGTACACCATTTTGTATAATTTCATGTTTGAAATCTAAGGTAGGTGCTAAAACTGATCAAGTCAAAATGATTAAATCAAATGTTTGGGTGAATCTGATGACTTTTTGTCTCATTTTAAATTCTTTTTAATGCATTGGAGCACAGCCACTGCAAATTAGGTAGTTAAATAAATGTATAAATAAATATTGAAATTTTTATCAATTATTTCTACATTTAATCATTTTTAGGGTGTCCCTTATTTAGATTCCAATAATATTGATGGCTTTATTTATTTGGTAAATAAATAATATATATATTTTAATAAACAAATTTATTGTAACAACATCATATAATATATGACCATGCACATTATATACATTTTTGGAAAAGTGAGTCAAAATTCCTATTCTTATTAACTGCAGAGTATTTTCTACTACAGACTTTTATTTGGAAAAATATTCAGTCTGTATTTTGATTATCTTTTTTAAAAAACAATAACCGTTAATATGTTAAGAGGGGGCATTTAATTTACATTACAATACAATAAATATTAAATATATTTCACATTAATTAATTTAAAGTTTGGTTTAAAATAGTTTGGGAAAATTCCAAGAACTTAAATTTACAATATTCAGTGAAAAAAGAAAACTCAAAATATTAAATAATTTTGGTCTAGTTTCTAGTGCAAATATCTTAGTAGACTTGAAATAAGACAAAACTGATTTATAAGTAACTTTTCAGTAAGATTTAAGAACTTATTTTAAACAAATAATTCTTTAACATTGTTGAAAAAGTTCTAGTTCTACTGGCAGATTATTTCACTTATAACATGGAAAAAATTTATTTTTATAATGGAGTAAGAACTTTTTCATGAATATTAAGGACATATTTACTTGAAACAAGCTAATGTAGCTTGCTGAAAAGCTACTTGCAAGTTAGTTTTGTCTTATTTTACGTGTGCTAAGATTTTTAAACTAGAAACTGGACCAAAATGACTTGGTAAGACTTTGTGTTTTTGCAGTGCTCTCACCTGTTACTATGTTGGTTTTGGCCAGAATGGAGCTGTTGCACTTGGCGTCTCCGGCAAGCACGGTGACGGTGTAATTCTCTCCACACTGCAGCTTGCTCAGCTCACACGAGGTTCCGGTCGAGTTGCAGGAGTCCACAAGTCCGCCAGCCTGAGCGACGACCATGTAAAGGTTTGCTCCGGCGCTGGCGCTCCACGTCACCGTTGCCACCTCAGAGAGGCAGTTCAGAGACGCGGCGACGTTTGCAGGGTCACATGGAGCTGGAGATCCATGCAAGTTCACAAAGATATGGTGAATAAAATTAAAACCATGTTTCCACCAGAATAATCATCTTTTTTTCAATTCAAGTGGCATGAATTGTTTTCCAAGTCAACTGCCTTGCATTAAAAACATTTAAAATAGGAAAACAGGCTAACAAAGTAACTATGTTGTCTTAAAAAAAAAAAACATTTTAAAGCCTGAAACTAAAATAAATATGTGTAATCACCATTTTGTAAAGCTTATAAATTCCTAAGTTATTTATGTTATATATGGGTTTGTCAGTTAAAATTAAATATATTTCATTTGTATGGATGGAAGCCCATTTCTGCCACTCTCATGATGGAAAAAAATTTAATAAATATAGAAATAAGTCTCTTATAATTATGACTAAGCTTTATGATAAGTATGAGGTTATTATTTATAAGTTTACGATAATAACAATCTCATACTTATCAAAAAGCTTAGTCGTAATTATGAAAGAAATGTAACTGTATTTCCATACAAATGAAAAACTTTTCATTTGTATGGAAATACATTCCATACAAATAAAAATGTATGAAATTAAAATACATTTATATTTAATCTACAAATGAAATACAAATGTATTTTATTTGTATGGAAACCTATTTCCGCCACTCTGATGAACAAAAATAATCTTGTCTCATACTTATGAGACAGCTTAGTCATAATTATGAGAGACAAGCCTTTTGGGGTTTTTTTTTCCATCACAGTGGCGGGAATGGGCTTCCATACAAACATATTTAATTTGTATAGCTTATGACTAAGCTATATGATAAGTATGAGATAATAACAATCTCATTATGAGAGAAGTCTATTTTTTGTATCAGAATGGCAGAAATGGGCTTCCACACATTTGTAATATTGTGGATTTAAAAACATTTGGGAAGAAAATATAATTGTATGCAATTGAGCTATAGTTCTTGTAGTTGGTGTGGAAGAAAATAAATGATGACTAATGGAGCAGGGTGTAATTATCATTAATAATCACGGAAAATATTATAAAGTATAGCAAAATGATACATATAATAGTAACTGCCCGGTACTAAGTGTAATGTTTTACCAGTTTTTGTGGAGACAGTGCTGCTCTTTGTGCTGTTGCACCTGTCGTTGATGGCCACCACGCTGAAATTATAAGTCTGAGCGCATCGAAGACTGGGGAAAGAGCAGGTTTGGTTGGAGGTCAGACAGGAAGTGGAGACGCCTCCCGGTCCGGTCAGGGTGGAGACGTAGTTTGTAGCTCCAGGAGCTGCAGCCCAGAACGTCTGCAGGGTGTTGGTGGAGCATTCCACGTTGCCTTGGACGTTCACTGGGACACAGGGGACTAAAAAGAAGAAAACATCAACCAGAAACATGAGTGAGATTATACATGTTCCTACAAGTCTGAACCGGAAGAGATCCACGCCCATGGCTTCGAGACCAACATGTGAACTATGATGTCACACGTCTGCGAACTTTTTAACTGACAGCCATCTTGGGAGGCAGTTGCTATGGAGTTGCTATGACAACAATAAACAATCCACAAGCTTAGAAGTGGCTCTTGCCTCATTCCTATCTAACTCACAAACAAAATAAGTACATTACAAGTACTAGAGTACTCTACCCACCTCTGTGTAATACTAAGATAAACATCAGTGATATTTACTGTAGTACTTACTGCTGAGCTAGCAAAATTAGCTTAACTAATGTAGCTTTTATCTGATGGCTAAGGTGGACATGTTACTAGATGTACTTACTTTGCCAGTCACCAGAACCTTGTTATTCACACAAAGAGTTCGTTTACATATTGATTTTATGAGTCCATGGACTTCAGGCCGTGAAGCTCCTCCATGTTGTACTCACTCTTCCTCTTCACTAGCTAGCTAACTGTTTTGTAGTATGAGATCGGAGGCAGCTTGTCCACATTGTCTGACATATTTTCCTTCTCGTCTCATATGGGTCGATCCTGACAGCAGCCATTTTGTTCATGTATCTCTTTTTAACATTTTGTCAAGAGTGTCCACATATTTTATTTTTGCTGGTCTTGTTAGCCAAGGGTCCGCTGTGCTTTGCGCTTGCCTACTAAGATGGCGCGGATCACTTCGGGTTCAGAGTTGTTGTAACATTGTATTGGATGGGAATGGTTCTGATTGGTGAACATACCTGCATTCACAATCTGCTGGACGCTGCTCCGGCCTTCACATGTGCTGCTGATGGGCTTCACGCTCACGGCATAGCGGTGACCGCACTGCAAGCCGGCTAACGTGCATCTGTAGTCTTCGGTGAAGCAGCGGAGCACGGAGCCGCTAGAAGACACAGCGCTGGTGCTGTAGTTGACCGGGAGGGATCCAGGCGTCCAGCTGATGCTCAGATTGTTGGTGCTGCAGTTCAGCTGGGTGATAACGCCCTGAACAGCACAAGGGGCTGAAGAAGACGTAGAAATAATAGTTTTTATTTGTGTAGTTAGTGGTACCCTCTGCTTGTCAATCAGTATACTGTTCAATATTATGAATTGGCCTGTAACAATAACAAATGTTGGTGGACGATAAGTTGTGCCAGAAGTTATTGAGATAATGATAATATTGTTTTTTTGAGACCGTTTTAAAGTAAAATAGTCGTAATAATGCAAGAACACATGATCAAAGATTAATAAACTTTAAATTCTAATGAACACTTAACACTGGAACTGGAAGAGATTTTAAATATCCAAAAATAAATAAACAAAACAACAAAAAAATGAATTATTATGTTTCTGTAAACATAATTGCCCTTCAAAAATTTTTTTCATCAGAATAGAAACTATCGTACTAATTTTAATTTATACTGCAATTAATTAATTAATTGCTTATTTCAACAGGCTAAGAACAATTCATTAGAAAATGAAAAAGTTAAAACTAATAAGTGGAAATGAAAAAAACAAAGATTTTTGTGTTTCTCACCAGTTGTGTAATTGACTGGTTGGCTGTCTACAGTTCGACAGTCACCGTCTGACGCCGACACGGTGAAGCTGTACTGTTTGCCACATTGCAGGCCATTCAGCTGGCATCCCAGTGTCAGGCCAGGGTCACAGGTCACCGTGTGTCCGTCCGAGCTGCTCGCCTTTCCAGTGTAGGACGCAGCGTTGGGGCTGCTGCCCCAGCTTAACTTGGCAGAGTTATCAGAGCAGTTAATGAAGGCAGTGAGCTGAGACGGAGGGCAAGGCTCTGCAGGAAAAAAAGTTACAGCAATTAATGTTAATTAGTTTGCAGTAAATATAAATCTGAAAAGTGTGGTGTGCATTTTATTCAGCCATTAAGTCGATGCTTGTAGAAGCTTTGCCACAGTTGTAGCTATACACTGAAAATTTTGCACAATCTTCACTGAATTATTATTCTAATTGTTTGGGAATATTCTAAGGATATTTAAAATCACCAGTTATTATGCTGGTTTTAGGAACCAATGGAGCTGCTGTACTCTGTGTCCGCTGCCAGACTTTTAACACATGAAAAATGTAGCTAAATTTTTCTCAATCTTCACCAATTTGTACAGAAAGCACCAGCGAACGGCGTTTTTCAGATCTCACAACATTCTGATATGGCTGAAAAACTTTATTAGTGTTTCATATCAGTTGACATTGAGAATTATTGATTTGTTTGTTCTAAATATCTGAAGTACAGCCAACTGGTGGCATGACCTTTCCTATTTTATCCACAGTTTTCTCTCCATGCTGTTGTTTATTTTTAAGCAGTTATGAGGCACATTGGCAAAACTTGAATCTGCTGCTACACAAGTTACTCAGCAGGTTGTTGCTAGGCAACCAAAAATTTGTGTGTTAGTTTATGCCACCAACTTCGTTAATCTCACAGCGAGATTGTGTCCAAACTTTTTGTCAGGTGGGCCAAAACCGTCAGTTCAAAAATACTCACAGGACAATAAATGATATAAAGTCAACCAAAAAATAAAGAAGTCCAAATTTCTTTTCTTTTTTTGAAGTTAATGGATGTTACTAATTTTAGATCTAAAACGTTAAAATGATTTTGCATGTTTGCTGTGTTAAAAGAAAGGCATCTAGTTTTCACATTCTTTTGGGCTCGATTGAGCAAATTTACTCTGAGTTGCAAGAAGAGGATTTGGGTCATTTTGTCTCAAAACACTCCCTATATTTAGCCGAATTAAATAAACTAAGTAAAAGCTGATTTGGGTCCAGCAAAGCTAACTTTTTAGTAAAAGTTTCTGGATAAATGTTGTTTGTCTTATTATAAAAGCTTTGTTATAAAAGATTTGAGTCCTACTTTACATTTTCCATTGTAAGAATACTATGTCAGTCATAGTTTTACCCTGATTAAAAATAATCGTTCTTGAATTTCAGTTGCGGGCCGCACAAAACAAGTCTAAGGACCAGAAAAAACAGCCCGCGGGCCACACTTTGGACACCCTGGCTTAGAAAAAGGTAAATCTGTATAATCTGATCTCTACAAATACACACCTATGGATAGTTTTACTGGTGTGCTCCTCATGCTGCTGCACAAGTCGTCCATGGCGACCACGCTGACATTGTAAACATAGCTGCACTTCACGCCGTCCAGTCGGCACGATGTTTCCGTGGAGGTGCACGTCAAACGGTTGCCTTGCTCGTCCACCGCCGTCACGGTGTAGTTCTGGGCTCCGCGGCTCGACTTCCACGCCACATCCACAAACTTCTGCCCACAGCTTCTGATTGCAGACACGTTAGTGGGCACGCACGGCGCTGTGGGAGTAAAACCTTGATTTAATCCCAATCTGAGGAATATGGAGGCATTCATTTACACATATGGCACCAAATTAAGGCTTTCTCACCTTCTTTGAAGTATGTTTGAGAAGAAAAGCTGACACAGCTCTGGTTGAAGGACATCACCTTCACTGTGTACTGCTGCCCGCAGTCCTGTGAGCCAATCAGCACCCTGGGTTGTGTGGTGTTGTACTGGGTCGTCGTCTTGTTTGCGTTTGAGATTACGGCGATGTAGCCCTCTGCTTTTCTCTGCATGTCCCAGCTGATGTTCACGGCACCAGAGGCACAGTTCAAGTTCACCTGGACGTTAGACGGACCGCAAGGAACTGCACAGAAATGAGAAAAGCGACGTGACATGAGTTTAAGTGTGGATCCTGAGATTAAAATAAGACTGCATTGCAAAAACTCAAAACGTTATCAGATAGTTTTGGTTTAGTTTCTATTGCAAATATCCTAATTCATTTGAAATAAGACAAAGGTAACTAGCAAGTAACTTTTCACCAACATATAGAAGCTTGTTTTGAGTCAATAACTCCTTAAGGACTCTTTCCATTGGCAAATAATTTCACTTCTAATAAGACATTAATCCCATTTTATAAAATAAATAATCTGTCAATGGAACCAGGACTTTAATATCCAGAGATTAAAGTCAGAATTCTACGATTTAAGCTAAAATTCAGAAAAAATTGAGAATTCTGAGATTAAAGTCAGAATTCTAGGAAAAACTTTACAATTTTGAAATTAAAGTCAGAATTCTGAGATTAATCAGAATACCGAGACATAAAATCAGAATTTTTAGATCAAAGTCAGAATTCAGAAATTAAACTTAAAATGCTGAGAAAAACATAAATATTTTGAAATTAAAGTCAGAATTCTGAGATTAAAGTCAGAATCTTCTTCTACACAAAAGAGATCACAATGTATTTGTTCTGTAACATAAGTCTCCACTTTTCAGCGGTTGTTTGTTTTATTTGGTCACGGCTTCATGTTTGTAGCAGATGTTGTTCCGTAGCTGATGTTGCTCCTACCAGACTCCATGTAGATGGGCTGAGACGGGACGCTGGAGCAGCTGGTAGCGTCGTTGTGAAACACGGAGACGCTGTAGATGCGGCCGCATCTCAGGTTGGGAACTTTACAGCTGGTTGTGTTGGAGCTGCAGCTGAGCGATTGATAAACTTCATCAGTGATGGTGGCAGTGAAGGAGTTTATGGGCGAGCTCCACCGCCAGGAAATCAGAGCTGCGTTGGAGGCGCAGTCCAGGGCGGTGGCGACGTTGTCTGGAGCGCAGGCGGCTGGAGCGGACATCAGATTCAAAACTTTACTTTTCAAACATTCACGCAGAAAACATTTTTAGGTCACAGCAAATACATGGAGAGGAACAACTCAAAACCACTCCTGATTCCCCTTTTCCCCTCTCTCTGTGTCGGCTTTAGGCAACACACAGGCCCGTTGCCGTAGCAACCGACTGACACACACACAACTCCACTAAGTGACAGAGCAAAAATTATGCCCAATTGTATCAGGACTCAACACCAATAAACATTTGCTTCACAAAAAATACAGAAGAGGATTAGGGCCACTGGGAAAAAAAAGAACCTTGACATTTTTTCCTCAAAATTCTGTCTTTAAACTCAAAATTCAGACTTTTCTCAAAATTCTCATTTTTTCTCAGAATTCTATCTTTAAACTCAAAATTCAGACTTTTCTCAAAATTCAAAATTTTTTCTCAGAATTCGGACTTTAAACTCAGAATTTGGACTTCAGAATTGTGAGCTTCCAGTCAGAATCCTGAGACTGAAGTCAGAAGTCAGAAAAAAAAGGTTGATTCTTTTTTTCCAGTGGCCTTTATCCTCTTCTGTAGAAATGTGACACCCTTGGACCTTGTTTTCTGGTTGTCATAGTGTTGACGATTAATGCTAAAGCACTGTATCCCTTTCTCTTTTATTTTTAGAAACTGTGCACCAGCGTTCTGTTGCTCAGCTCCTCTGTTACAGTACCTGTCTGTAAGGTGACCATCTCACTCTCTGAGCTGTTGCAGATAAAGTTTGAGGCAATGACGTAGACGGTGTAGTTGCTGCTGCACTTCAAGCCGGTGATGGTGCAGGATGGAGCAATGGAGTTACAGCTGCTGATCACATTGTCATTGGACTTTGCAATAGCAGTGTAGAAAACCGTTCCACTGTTCATCTTCCACGACACCCTGATGGAGTTGGACCCGCAATCCTTCGTAGCCAACACATTCTGGGGGACGCATGGGACTGAACGAGAGGCAACAAATTACATCCAGTCTCCGTTATTTTTACACATATCCCATAAAAACTGGTGTGTAAAACAAGTTTTCCCCTCACCTGTCTCAGCAGGCGAACCCAAATTTGTAGCACTGGCGCATTCGTCGTCATATGCCGTGATGGTCATGGTCAGCTGATCTCCACAGAGGACGCCCTCCATGGCGCAGCTGTTGGACTGTGAACTGCAGTTGTAGCTGCTGTTTCGGATGTTTCCCTGAGCCTCAACGTTGTAGCGCAAGGCGCCCTCAGCGTAGTCCCACTTGCTGACCAGAACATTGCTGCTGCAGCTGGCTGAAGTCTGCAAATTCTGGGGAATGCATGGCGCTGGAGAAAAATCCCCAATACATTACAAGTTATTTCTTCAAATTTAAAATAGGATCGGATTAATTGATTGTTAAAATAATCGTCAACCAATTTAGTAACTGGTCAATCGTTAACTGGAGTGTAGATGCGTTGCAGTGTGATGTCACACATGCAAAATCCCACCCATGAAAGCGTTCAGAATGAAAGATAAAAACACACAACTGTGTATTTCTGTTCACATTTTTGTAAATGTCAGTGTTTTTTACCTGTTTGAACGGCAACAGTCGAGCTAACACCACTGCTGCAGCCCTCTTTGATAGAGAGTACGGTGAAGCGATACCGTCGACCACATGTTGTTTGTGTGAAGTAGCATGAGTTGTCTTCAGTCAGGCAGTTCAAGACCTCTCCCTGGACACAGAAGAAATGGGAATAAGGTGTATTCATGCACCACCAAAGAAAAAATTATTTTTACATGGAAAACATTTTATTGGTATGTCTTTTATGCATTAATAAGTAAACATCTTTGTGTTTGAGCTACTCTAGACTACAACCAGAGGCTCCCTCTGCTGTTACTGTCAATTAACTACAACAAAAGAGTTTTTATATTTTTTAAAGAAGCATTTTAAATGTCACCCACTATGCACATAAATAGTCATGATTTAGTGCAACTAAACCCAATTTGTAGTGTTTATGAATTTCAATTACAAGAAAATTTCTCTCTTTTTTATGTAAGGCATTCAAAGCAACAAGTTCTTTAGCTCATTCATAAAATATGCAAGTAAATTAGACATATGCAGTTGGAAACAGCCAGGTTTCTGTATTGCTAATATATTTTTTTTAAAAATCTGATTAAAATTCATTGTACTCAACTTAATACAGAAGTTGAGTACAATGCCACACAAAAACATGTTTTTCTTTTTCTAAAATTCTGAATTTAATCTCAGAATTATGACTTTTGTTTCCTAAAAAAATTTACTTTTTTCAGAATTCTGAGAAAAAAAGGCTGAATTATTTTTTTTCTCAGTGGCCCACAAAAACAAAATGTGATAATATTGACTCAATTAGGACCATCTTCAAAAATGTAGCTCTGACTTGTTTGATTAGGTGTGATACCATGAGATTCCAATATTTCACTTTTTCACAAAATTCTGATTTTTTTTTTTGAGACGCTGAAATTTTGGGTTTTATGATATGTCAACTATTATCGTCAAATTTACAAGAAATAAAATTGAAAATACTTCACTTTCTGAAATCGATGGCGAAAAATATTCACAATATTCAAATGAATTGTACTTGTTTAATTTGTAATAAGTAAATCTGATGCATTTTTCTCCAGTAGAAGTCACTTAGTAATTTAAAAAGACCGATTAACTTAAAAGTTACAAATATTGGACTGCAGGAGGAAGTTACACTGGCGCACACTTAACGTTTCTTGCTAACCGCCAACAAAAATCAAGAAGAAGAAGAAGAACAAGAAGTAGAAAAAGAAGAAGAAGACGTTCCACCGGCCGTTAGCTTCTGGCTAACAAAGTTAGCTAGCAAAATTTGCCACCAACTTCGCTACCGGACCAAACTTTTTTTTTTTTTTTTTTTTTTAAGAATAAACCCCAAATCAGACACCGAATAAAATAAAATCTGTTTTATTTTACCTTTGAGTCTTCTGCCCGGGCCATGTAGAAATCTATGCCGCTGGTGTCATTCCATGAGAAGATAATAACGTTGCTGCTACATTCTCGCAACAACATCGGGTTTCCAGGAGGGCAGGAAACTGGACAGAAAGAGATATCACATTTCTAATTTAAACCTCATAACCACATCATGTTATATACTTTAATATGTACAATCACATAAAGTTACCAAATGAAGAATAGGTGGTTAATGTATAACAGAAGAATTAAAAATACCAGTAATTATGACTAAATGTCACAATCAAAGGTTAATTTCTCATATTTCTTTTTAGGTTAAAACGCCCTGATACAGATAGCTGCGTTTCCCTGCATTCAGGATTTATAAAAGCACAAGTCTATTATGAAGAGAAAGAACACAAAACAATGTGATATTGAGTGAAGCTGAATGGGAGACCCATTTTTAAAAAAAGATAATTCAAACATGGACATGAACCTGGAGGGATCTGAAAGATGAAACCTGTAAACAAGTATTCCCCAAAGTAATGAGACTCATTTTAAAGGATTTAACTTTTCCAATTTTACACCTTATATTTGAGAGAAAAATATTTTAATTAATTTTTTTATTAAAGTTTATGATTACTACAGGGGGTTTCTGTGTTATAATCACCAGATTTAGTGACGCAGCACTGTAAAACATTTGAAAGTCACATTACATTGAAAAACATGAAAAAAACCCTTAATTTCTTTTGGTTATTTAATTAAACTTCACCGCAAAATCTTACCAAGTATTTTTATGTAGTTTCTAGTGCAAATATCTTAGCACACTTGAAATCAAACAAAACTAACTTACAAGCATCTTTTACGCAACATAGAGGAGCTTGTTTTAAATCAATAATTCCTTAATATTGATGAAAAAGTACTAACTCCACTGGCATATTATTTCACTTACAACATGAAAAAAAATATCCTATGAGTAAAATTATCTTGCTGCAAAGTTGCTTGTCTTAATTCAAGTGTACTAAGATATTTGCATTAGAAACTAGACCAAAAATACTTGGTAAGATTTTGTGTTTCTGCTAATAATACTAAGCAACACAATAAATTCTGCTAAAAAATAGTTTGAACCTGATGAATGTCGTCCTCTAAAAGTGCAAACTAACCATTGCGTTGGATTAATATTTACCTTACTAACACACTCACTCACGTTGCAACACAGGATACAAAAACATCTTCTGGGAAATAGTAAGCACTAACTTAAAAACCCTCGTTTAAATTCATAAAAAGTTAACACAGCTACCTCTCACAAACTCACACATTCAAGAAGAGTAAATGTTAGCAGACACAACTAAATGTTTTACAGTGAAGTCTTAATTTTTCTATTGTTTATCAAGCAGACTGAAAAGATAATCGGCATCATGCGTGACTTGCGTGGGTGAGGCAGGACAGCGAGTATGAGCCAGAATGTTCAAATGAATGGAGCGACATATGAGATGAAAGCATTTAACAAAAAGAGACGCCTGGGTGGAGCAGTAAATCTCTCAACATTGAAGAATTTGATAGAACATCCCCATTCATTTCACCGGAGCTTAGCGGTTAGGTTACATCTTTTTATTGCTACATAATTACCCAATTAATTCTTATGGATGAGGTTACAGTTCTCTGCTGCCTGTGTCAGTTCAGAACCACATATTTAACAAGAAATGGATTAGATGGGGGTCAGATATCAGATGGCATTTCACTTTGCTGTACACAAGCAGGCAGGTTACCAGACATTTAAATCAGAATGATTATTGGATATCTTATTCAGTTTCTTTATGTGTATGCCGGAGTTATTTTTTTCTGGCACTCAGGATTTCTGTAGAAAAATGTAAAAATTCTGAGATTTCACCTGTTTTAGGTTATAAAATCTAGAGAAAAAAATTAGCCTGAGCAATGATGTTGCGATTTATTATTTTTCCTTTTTTATCTATCAATTAGTCAACATTTTACTTGTTTATTTTGGTCACTTTAATCTTTCCATGTACAAGTCAATGCTAACAAAAACAAAAACACAAAACAAAAAGAGAGAGAGAGAGAGAGAAAATGAAAGAAAACTAATTCAGAAATATATAAATAATATTTAAATTCCTGTCAATGGTAAGAACACAAAGTGTAGAGCGAAAAATGTCTATTTTATGGTAACGAAATTTTTTTAATTTTATTTTTTGGGCATAATGTAACAGCTTCTTCTTATAGAACAGTGTTTTTCAAAGTAAGGCCCACTAGAGGGCGGTAAGGGGGCCTCAGAAAGTTGTAGGGAAAAAAAATTATGCAATACATTTTTAAATTATGTATATATTTAAATCATACAATCTGATCTATTTTTTCAATCATTATTCTAAAATATAGGTTAAAATAAACGTTATTTGCCATGTTCATATTGGCTATGCTAGCTCGAGGCGCTTGCTACGCTAGCATAGCAGTCTGGAAATTAAAATGTTTCTGTCAATAAAAAGACAGAAGGAAAGAGCCATTACTGGCTAAAATCACCACATATGAGGCTGCAATAATGCCAAACAGATGTAACAATTAATGAATAATGAAATAAAAAGAGGAAAAAACAGTAAAAAGACAATGTTTCTTCACATATTTTGTAACATTGTCCGAGGGATTGCTGGCTAGATGCTAATGCTGTTTGCAAACAAGGTTCCTGGCTAGATGCTAATGCTGTTAGTTTCCAGATCAGTTGCCCATTATTTTTCTGAGTTACCTTTTCCCTCAGAAGTCAGAACATGAACCACACAATAATTTAAAATTTTGTTCCAAGTTTGTGAAATTTGTGGTTGGTGAACAAAAAAAATACTACTATAATCAAGAATGATCCGTTTGCAATACCTCTCATACATATGGCAGCCATTTTGGATTTTGTGGCAAACACCAACAGACTTTCCGTGTTAGAATTCAAGCTTTAGGGGAGAAAATGTGATTTTCTTCCAACTTTGGAGTATAGTTGGAATGTTTACACTGCAAAAACACAAAATCTTAAGCATTTCAGTCTAGCTTCTAGAGAAAATATGTTAGTACACTTGAAATAAGACAAAACTAACTTACATTACATGCAACTTTTTAGTAAGATGTAGGAGCTTGTTTTAAGTAAATGAGTCAATAATTCTAAAACTGGCAGATTATTTTATTTAAGACATTCCTTACATATTGTAAGTAAAATAATTTCCCACTAGAAGAGCTACTTTTTCATCAATATTAATGAAATGTTGATTTAAAACAAGCTTTTATATCTTGCTGAAATGTTAATGTTAATTCAAGTGTACTTGATTTGTACTAGAAACTAGACCGAAAATATTGGGGGTTATTTATTTGATGTTTTTGCAGTGTAGTGTGTTGGGGGCATGTTATGCTAGCCAAATACCAGTAGAATAAGGTCTTTATATAAAACAAATGCATGTTTATGGGTCTCAGTATGAGACTGAGATTTACTTTGTGTGTTTTTCTTTGCCGTTTTGTGGCTCACCAGTCTGAAACGAAGCTGAAGTGGCATTGACTTGGTTCTTGCAGTTGTTTGACACGGGTGTGACGTACACCTTGTACTGTTGGCCACATGTCAGTCCACCGATGGTGCAGCTGGTGCTCTGGCTCGTGCATTGCATCTGTGATCCGTTTTCGTCCACTGCCGTGGCGATGTAGGAGTTGGCTCCAAAGACAGACGACCAAGAAACTACGACGGAGTTTGTGGTGCAGGAGTAATCCACTGATACAGATGACACTGGTGCCAACTCTGTGAAAGGTTGAGAAATTTGTTTTAAGTATTTTTCACATGAGAAAACCTCCTATACTACGAAAGTGTAAAATTTGACCAAATATTATTGGTCTAGTTTCTACTGAAATATCTCAGAACCTTTGAAATAAGATAAAACCAAACTACAAGTAACTTTTCAGCAAGAAGTAGGAGCGTGTTTCCGGTAAATAATTCCTTAATATTGATTTTACATAAGGACTAGTTCCACTGGCAGATTATTTCACTTATAACAAGTAAAATCTGTCTGTCAATGGAACCAGAACCTTTTCATCAATATTAAGGAATTACTGAACTTAAACAAGCTCCTACTGAAAAGCTACCTGTAAGTTAGTTTTGTCTTATTTCAGTTGTATTAAGATATTTGCAATAGAAACTACCCCAAAAATACTTGGTCAAAGTTTGTGTTTTCAAAGTGTTAAAGCTTCCCCCCATTACACCTAACAATAAATTATTACTATGGAAAATGATTACATGTTTTTCTTCCTTGTAACTTTAAATTAATTTAAATTAATTGAGAGGCTTTTGGTCATCAGGCTGCTGGAAAAAAGGCATTTTTGAGCTGCAAAAAAAAAAACAAAAAAAACCCCTTAGTATGAATTTCTGATTAGTTTCTAGTGCATATAAATATCTTAGTACACTAGAAATAAGGTCCAATTTCCAAGCACGGTTTCAGTAAGATATCAGAGCTTTTTTAAGTAAATAATTCCTTAATTAATATTGATAAAAAAGTCCTAGTTCCACTTTATGACAAGACATTTTTCCAGTTTTATAAGTGAAATATTCTTCCAGTGGAACGTTTTCATCAGTATGAAGGAATTATTGACTTAAAACAGCTACTATATTGTGTTTAAATGTTCCTTGTAAGATAGTTTTGTCTTATTTTCAGTGTACTAACATATTTGCAATAGAAAATAGACAAAAATACTTGGAAAGATCTTGTATTGTTGCAGTCTGAAAAGTTCAGAAACAAGTCAGAATTACTGACTAGATAATTATTGGCTCAAATTAGACCCTCTTTTATAAGATAAAAAAAAAAGCCTTTGGATTAATTTCTCCCAGGGAATTTTTTATATGACACCCTCAATAACAAGATAATATGCTGGAGAATCTGAATCCTTTTTACCCTGAGGATCATCTTCTGCATGTCTGAAAGGCTGGCCTGAGAGAGAATAGCTGACCTAGATCTTTATCCAGAAGTTACTGATACAGCTTTGGCTCTGGAAACTCACTGTTGGTGCTGTAGTTGTGGTTTGTGGGCTCGCTCAGCACCAGGAACTTGCTGAACGAGGACACGGATATCAGATAGTTGGCACATGGGCGGATGCCGTTGATGTCCAGGTTGGTGTTTGTGACATTGTACACAGAAGGCTTCATGTTGGGTTCATCGAGGTTCCGAATGGTGACCTGGTACATCAGGACGTTTACCACCGGCGTCCACGTAACTCTCACTGTTTCCACATTGGTTTGTGTTGTTTGAACTCCAACAGGAGGCTGCACCACTAAAAGACATAACAGATCGCATAAATTCTCATTTATTATTAGATTATGATACATTATTTACTTACATTAATAATTAGAGTTTAGGAGTCCTTCTCATGACATTTTAAAGTGACTTATACCACTTATAGTGACTTATTAAAATAACATTTTAAAAATCAAGTGGAGCATAGCAAAAGCTGTCATACTTCACTTCTGAAAGTAAATCTGCTGCTGAATCTACTATGTAGTGAAATTTGAGTCAACTTTATTGTTAGAAACAAATAATAAAGTTATGCTGGTTTTAGATGATGTGTTTTCAGAATATTTTAGTAACTTTGATAACTCCAGAGTTGAACCAAACAAATTCCAATTGGAACAATAATAACGTTGGTGGGAAGAAAAACGGAGACTCCTGCGTCATTGGTGACTTGGTCAAGTTGGAGACCATCTTTGCTCTATAGTAGACCATGTAATATGAACAAAATGGGTTTTTTTTGTTTTTTTTACTGCACTTTAAAACTATTGATATTTGAAGCATATCCAAATATGGTAGATTTAAGGAATTAGATGTTGTACGTAGATCTTGGTATCACAAAATGCCTAATCACAAATAACTATGATCAGAATTAAAGACAAGAAATCTTAATCCTTAATTAGGATTATTCAGTTTAAGATTATTTTAATCAGGTTCTATTTTTGATAACACCATCTATATGTTAGGTAGGAGGGTTTTTTCCAACCAAAACATTAAAAATACTCAAAGCAGAAAATTCTTTAAGCACCACATTAGCATTGAATCCAAACTAAATTCAAAAAGAAACCAAATAAAAATGCATATAAACAGACATAAGCTCCATGATGATCAGGGTTTTTTTGCCTCTTAACTTCCTGTTTCTAATTTGGACGCAAATAAAGATCTCTTTATTCAATAGCTAATAACTTGTCTTCAGTAAAACAGATTATGTTTCTCATCAGATTTTTTCAAACTCACACGTTGTGATGGTCCTGACGTTGCTTCTGCTTCCCAAGCCTGCCTGATTAGCCGAGTAAACGTAGCAGTCGTAGTTGGTGCTGGGCTGCAGGTTTGTCACCATGGCTGACGTGTTGATGTAGGTGAAGTTTAGCATATTCAATGTAGCCTGGGAAAACACCTGCAGGACGTAGTACTGCGCAGATGGTACTGCTGTCCATTTTACAGAAATGGAGGTACTTGACTGTGGCCAGCCTTCTAAAATGTGCGATGTATCAGGTACTGCGAGTGAAACATAGAGAAAAGCTTCATATGCACCAAAATGTTTAATTTAAAAGAGAATATTAAAACGTTCTCATCTAAAAGCCTAGTATTTTATTTATCCGTTTAATATGTGAGATATTAAGCAAAAATGAAAATATTTCCTGTTGGATTTACCTGTGAGTGCCAACACTGACGTCACACAGCTTACACTTAAAAAATTAATCACTTTAAGAGTCACATTGTACTCAGTTCCAGTACTGAGACCCAGGATGTTCCTCTCAGTCACCTGCGCCCCTGATACAAGGACAATCGGCGCCGTATCTGTCGAGTTTCTCCTTCTGGTGTCCAACATATAGCTTGTTGCTCCTGGATAACTCTCCCATTTTACAAAAATGGAAGAGGCAGTTGTTGACTTTGCTGATAAAATTTTACACGCTGAAAATTAAGAAGTATGAAGCAGTAAAGTTAATAAACCACAACACATATAATGGAAAAACAAGTTTTACCTGTACATATTTATCTTTCTAAATTCCATTTTTGGGCTTGAAACTGTGAGACTAAATTTTAAAAATTTCTTACCTCCTGCACTACAATGATGTATCTGTAAATAGCAAAATAATTATGTGATATGATTTAAATTTCAGCAATAAATTACAATACATTCAGATTAAACATAGATTTACCTGTGTGAGAGAAACCAATGCTAAAGAAAATCCTATGGCTCCCAACAATCCCATCTTTCACACTGAGACTGGGATTAAAATCTCTTTAATGTATAAGGGAGCTAAACACAAAAGATGTGCAGGATTCTTTTGAGCTTTGATTTAAGACGGGTGAGAACCAATCATGTTTACCTGATGAGGAGAGGCGGTCCAACCTGCAGCCTGAGGCAGTCACAGCTGCAGTGGGAGGGATGGATGCTAGTTGGATAAGTTTAACTAACACTTATGTACCAGCTTGCACAACCTGTGATTGTTTATAATGGAGGCCTATCTTTTCTAGATGTTTCTATCCATTTATTGTTTACAACTTTGTTTTCTCTATTCATTAGTTGATAGTGTTACATTTTAATTTGTTCATAATACCCTGTCACTATTTTAGTCTACAAAACACTTGAAAAGTCAAAAAGTTGCTAGAAAAAAACGAGACACTTTCATTTCTTCACTTTAAGAAATGAGACATGTTTCTTGTTTTTTCTACAAAAAACAAGGGAATTTCTAGGTGTTTTTTTTTTTTTTGCTTTGTTTTTTTTTTAGAAAACAAGAAAAGCAAATCTTTTGTTCACTTTGCACTCCAAAAGTTGAAAAAAAAAATTGCTTGAAAAAGTATGGAAATCTTTAGAGAAAAAACTTTTTCAAAGTTGAAAATTTGCAACAACTGGGGACAGAAAGACCCCAGTTTCTAAATTTGAAAAGTCAAAAGTTTCTGGAAAAACTCAAAAATGTTAAGATTAATTTCAGAAGTTTTCTAGAAAAAACTTCTACATTTCTGAGTTTCAAAAGTTTAAAATGTGCTAGAAAAAATATCAAAAATGTTAAGATTAATCGCAGAAATCAAAAGTAAAAAGATTTCAACTTCTGAAACTCAGAAACGTCCAAGTTTTCTGTAGAAAATTTCTGAGATTAATCTAAAAATTACTAGTTTTTTGGCGGAAATTCACTCCTCTTGAAACTGTCGGTGTTTTCAAATCCACCTTTTTGAAAGAACCATGACACCTTGGATCAGCTGTAGTTGTCATGACAAGCCACTAGATGGCGCTTTTCTTTTAGAACGTCATCGAAAGCGCATGCGCATTTGATCCTTCGCTTCCACCTCACTAGCTTCGACTAGCTTGTCGAAACGGTAACCTGCTTCCATCTACCGTGAACGAAGTGCTAATGTAACACAAATATTCATTATCAGGAATTGTAAATTGAGCAGCTTATAAATAGCACAACACAGAGCAATTCTATCCGCGATTGTTTTTGTTTCTATCTGCTGTGTATGCGTAGAATAAACCCTACAGCCGTTACAAAAACGTTTCACTGAGACTTTGTTTCAAAAACTAAAGGTGCTACAGCAAAACAGCACCAAGAGTCCGGAAACTGTTTTCGACGGGTGGATCGGAACAAAATGTTACAGTTTAACCGAAGAATATGGCATTGAATGGGGCGAAAACTTTACCCAATCCGTCGCTAGGCGCCATTTCGACTGTATGAAGCTTACCGGAAGTTGCCTGCGTTGTGGAAGGGTAAGCCGAACAAAATGGCGGATATTTGGAAGCGGTGGCCAACACGGACTTAAACGGCTTCGTTCACTTCCTCCGCTGCTGTTGCTAAAACTACGGGCTGACTGCAGTCCTTCTGTCTGCTGATTGGCCCGGTGGAAATTCTGCAGCACAAATCAAAGTAAGTATAAGAAAATCCTTATTATTTATTTATTTATTTTCTTTTTCTTTTTAGCTTGTTGTCCATTCTAAATCTTCAGAGCCAATTTATAATTTACTAGAAAATTAATTTGCTTTTTCTCAATTATGAGTCAACCTTAAAATTTGAATTTCATCAAGTAGATTAGCAGCAATAGACAAGTATTGTTTCTTAAGTTCTGATAGCTGTAATTTAAACCAAATAATTATTTCACAGTATGCAAAAATACTGTCCTCACCCAAGTGCACATCTTTTATTGTCAAATTAAAATTCTAAGTTATAAGAAATACTACATTTTTATATTTTATAAAACATAATAAGTTATATTTTGACTTAAAGAGTAACTAAATGCAGCTCAATTGTTTTATAGTGTATGACTTGCATTAATGTGTTTTTAAAAAATACTGGATTATTAATTTTCTTTTATCTAAGATCTAAATATGAACAGGTTCTTTTATGAAAAACATGTAACCAGATTTAAACTGCCATAAAAAACAGCATTGATTTGGTCACAGTCCTCATTTATACATGAAGCTCCATTTTATTTTTAAGTTTCCATCTTCCTTCCACTTCCAGTTTACGGTAAGTAATGGACTCTTAAGGCATGTTTATGGATTTAAACATCTTTTTTTGTCATTTTTCTCACAATGCACAAGAACATAGTGAATGACCTGATCCCTGGAGATAATGACTAAGGAGGGGCAGCTTAAGAAAAGGAGACAAGTTCTACTGAAACTGAAGAAAAGGAACGTAATCTTAGGAATTTGGATTTCATCTAAATAGATGCATTCTTAGAAAAAACCCAAGCTGGGGCTCTTAATTATATCTATTTGCTTTTGAAAGATTTTAAACACAATTAATAATAAAAAGCAAAAATAACTATCAAACAAAAATAGATCTTTTATGATAAAATAATAAAAGGGCCATCGCCACTTGCTTCCTTATGAAGCTCTAGAGAGAAAAAAAGGAAGTCAACATGAAACCCTGCAGGAAACTTAAGCTGCCCTGTAAAAGCACAATTCTAAGCTCACTGAATGAGGACAAGCGATGTTAACACCCTGATATTTCCTTGCATTGTCCTCAGAGGACACTGTTACAGGTCACATGTATTGAGCATCTTGTGATGCAACTTCCAGTAGATTTCTCAACTAATCTTCTTCTTTTATGTTGGCAGTTTGTTGCTCGTACCTACCAACAACAACCCATAAAATACTGCCAAGATTGGTGTTTTGTTTTTGGTGCAAACTCAACAAAATAATAAAAATGTTTCACATGTGAGGAAGCTTAAAGATAAACGCTAAAGCTTGTTGTACAACATACAGAATTACATTTATTTGAGTAACTTCCTGGAAAACATTTACTTTTAGGAGTATTTTTACGACACTGTAGTTTTTACTTTTATTTGAATAATTTTGTTATGAAGTATCATTTCTCTTACTTGAGTAAATTTCTGGGTTTTCTACCCATTGAAAGAAAAACAAACATGTTTTAATCAAAAAATCCAGCAGACACAGACACACACCTGCAGTTTTTGTTAAAAGTTCATACGTTTTTTTTTAATCAAAAGAAACCTATTTGGAAAAAGTGATTTTTGCCTGATTTTGTTATTTTTTGTAATTTTGGTCCTTAAAATGCCTAAATTTTCACTTAACTGTATATTTTGGTCTGTCTGATGATGTCATTTAAATATTAATACTATTAATTCTTAATATTAATTCTTAATATTAATAATTTGATCAGTTACTCAGTACCTGAGTAGACTTTTTACCAAATACTTTTTTACTCTTGAATAGTTTCTTGGACTGACATTTTTTTTACTTTTACTTGAGTAAAAATATGTTGAAGTGGTGCCACTCTTACTTTGGGTTCTTTTGGGACAAAGAACCCAAAATTCTTGGGTTCTTTGCCCACCTCTGACACTTATAAGGTGTAATATTAAATAAGGCAGCAAGTGAACATTTTGTTCTTACTGTTTGGTGTGTTAAAAGCAGGAAAAAATTAGAAAACTTAAAGTGGACCTTTTGTTCAAAATTCACATTTTGCCTATTTTTGTTCTTCCATTTGGGTCTCAACTGCTTCTAAAAACAAACCAAGCACTTAAAATTAAAACCCTAGTGGTTTTTGGACAAAAAATATTTTTTTTGGTGTCTGGAAAATCAGCTGTTTCAAAAACCTCCAGAGCTGTGCTCTGGGTTACCTAGCAACCCAGAGCACAGCAGACCATTCATTAAAAAAGAAGCTCAATGTTGTGTTTGATGTTTTTTTTTCTTTGTTGTTTTTTTTTAAAAAATATTCAGTGCTTTTCTTTTCCTAACAGCAGATTTCTCATAAACTGTTTGGGAACCTGTGATGATGTTGCCTCTGTGGGATGACTGTGGATTATGCTACATATTGTACTAACGCCATTCTTTCTCTCGTCATATGATTCACAAAGCAGACAGCGCTGATAATGTGGCAAATATCAGACATTGATACTTGTTTTTTCATCAGATTGGTCACAATCTTAGTATACTTTCTTTTAAAACAATTTTAGATTAAATAAACTATAATTTATGCTTTCTTTACTATTTACACATAATTTATGTATTCTTTTACTTAATGCATAATACATGAGTTTGAGTAACATTTTTATTCAATAAACTTTTGCTCTTTCCTGAGTAAATTCTTGGGCGGCTACTTTTGACTTTTTCTTGAGTAAAAATATGTTGACGTAGCGTTAGTATGATTTTTTGGTACCCTTCCCCCCTGTGGTTGTTGGTTTGATTCCTTCACTTTGAAAAATAAACACAGGCTCATCAGCATTTTAAAATGTCTTCCAACTCTACAAAACAAGCTAAAACCTGCGAAAACTTAAACCAAATGACAGATTCCTGACACCATTTTACAGATAAATGGCAATAAAAATGAATATTTATTCTGGTTATCAGTCTCATTAATAATTTAACTTGACAGACGGTTGTAACCCAAATCTTTTTTTATTTTTACTTCTGTTTGCAGGCAAACCAAATTGCCCCTTGGGAACGATACATTTGATCTTAATCTGGGCGTGGATTTATTATGAAAACTGGACTGTTGTAGTATGTGACATCCATAAATCCTCCTGGCTTCCCTACAATTACATAAAACGCCCGACACCTCAAAGGTCTGTTGGTGTCCAAGAGTTATAATTTGTTCGGTTGAGTTACTTTTCATGTGCTTTTATTATATTTTCTACAGAGTCTCTGTATCTTTTATTAAACCAACCATTGTGGATGATATGAGGACATTCTTTTCAGGGTTTCGGGACGTTAGCCAACTGAAACCTGGGCTGTGAATGAAAGGTCATGGCACCTCAAAGTGGTTCTGCTATCTGGGTGTGTGTTAAAAAACTCATAACATTTACAAACATTGTAAAAATAGTTTTAGAATGATTATGAAGCTTTTTTTCAAAAGCTTTGTGTTTATCTGATTATAGATGCCTTTTTGCTTTACTACACTGCAAAAACAGAAAATATTACCAAGTATTTTTGGTTTAGCTTTTAGTGTAAATAAGACAAAACTCACTTATCAGTAACTTTTCAGCAACATATGAGCTTGTTTAAGTCAATAATTCCTTAATTGATTTAAAAAAGTGCTAATAATATTGGGAGATTATTTTACTTTTAACATGGAAAAATGTCTTTTTATAAGACAAATAATCTGTCAGTGAAATTAGTAATTTTTCTTCAATATTAAGAAATAATTGACTTAAAACAAGCTCTTATATGACTTGCTGAAAAGTTACTTATAAGTGAGTTTTGTCTTATTTCAAATGAATTAAAATATTTACTCTAAAAACTTAACAGAAATAAGATTCTATGTGTTTGCAGTGTATGTGTGTTTTATTTTTGTTTAATTCTATAATTTTAATAGAAAGTGTATATTTAAATTACAAAACAGACAACAGGAGACATAATCGATGCTGATAATATGTTTAATAACTGAAACTTGTTTCAGTTTTTCACATTTAAAACACATGAATTCATCCTAACAGTATGAAACAGCGCACTGAAAAATAATGTTTATAAGTGGATGTTTTCATTTAAAGATGCAAAAATCTGTATCTGCTGCTTCAATGCAAGGAGGCTTTCTGCTTGGGCTGAGGCAACTAAAAAAATTACACATAAAAAAAATAAAATCAACATTTATTATTGAAAATATTTTAAGGAACTTGATTTATTTCGGTTTGATTTTTGCTGGTTGTTTTACTTGGCCATTATGTTTCTATGTTATATTGTAAACAACTCAAACATGAGTAATTATTTGCTGCTGAATCATGATAAAAACATCATGTCTGGTCAAAGAGAAGAAGAGATTATCCAGGAGGAAGGTGTGTTGAACTCCACCAGTAACTCGAGTCTGCTGAGAAATAAACAAAATAAAAGTTGCTCAAAAGTGAAGAAAATGTTCAAATTTTAGGTAATTTTTGCAGAGAAAATAAGACATATTTTCTTTATTTCTAGCCAAAAAGTAGTCCATGTCATTTAAAAATAAATAAAATAAATCTTCAGAATTAAGGAGGCTCAATTGTGCCATCAGGACCTACAATAAAACACAAAAATATATATGTATATTTTTCACATTTGCTTAAACATATTTTACTTTAAATCTTACACCACTAATTTCCCAGTTTACTAGCAAACCAACATTTGAATTGACGTCAGGAAGCAAATTTTGCTTAATCTTCAACATATTGATTTATTTAGAAATAACTACATATTTAAAAAAGCATTTTTATTTTGACAATTAATAGTATATACAGTTAGTGAAAATCCAACATTCAGTTTCTCAGAAAATTAGATTATTACATAAGACAAAAAGGAAAAGGATATAAAATCTTTTTTTTATTTTATGTCACTAGAATATGAAATTCCCAAAGTGGAGAGCCACAGAATTCAAGTCTAAAGATTTCTTTTTAAAATGTCTTATGTAATATTCACATTTTCTACAAATTGTATTTTCATAAGTAATAATTTTAGTCAGAAATAATTTTGTATTAAATCTGAATCTGGCACCGGTAGTCATCCTTTAAATCCTAGATAAATACATTTTATAAAATTTCAAAATCACTCAGATCTGATAATTACATCCTTTGAATTAAATTTAATGTCTATTTCACGCTAAATCTATGTACAAGTTTGAAGTTTTGAGAACTTTGCTATTAGAAGTCAAGCGCGTTTGGCGCCACCTGCTGGCGGGAAGACACAAAGCAGCAACTTAGTTTGAGTTTCTTTCCGGGGTGTCCAAACTTTCAAGTTAAAATGACTAAAAAATGTATAAAAAATATGGGAAAAGAAAACAAAATAGATTTTTTTCCTTCTAATTTAATTACTGACTTTACTTAAATGAGAAATTGTATTTTTTATCTTTTTGGAAATGGATGTAAATTATTGTAGATTCAAAATGTTAAAAAGGTTTTGAAGGTTTTCCCTATTAAAATTGATATGTATAAAAATAAGTTTATATTTCTACATCCTCTTTTGAATGTGTAAATATACTTTGTTACTGTTATACTTTTGCTTGCCTTAGTTTTAAGTTTATTTTCTTTGTATATAACTATTATGCTATGTTCAATAAAGTAGGTGTTTTTAAAAGTTTCAACTAGAAACAGTAAAAATTTTTTGGTCAATTCTTAGGAATAAAAAACAAGAATTAGGTTGCTTTTATTGAAAAATAAACAGCCAAGTTTAATAAATTTATGAAAAGCACATCTGGGTGCATCAAACCCTGCTGAATATTTTGTGCTGTAGCCAACATTTTCTATATTTTAATTAGTCTTGTAATAATTTTTCCTGGTTAAAATAAAAATAGTCAAAATACAAATAAGAAGGGGGGAAATTTCACTATCTTGAATTGAAGTCGTGGGCCGCACAAAATCAGTATGTGGGCCACAAAAGGCCCCAGAGCCGCACTTTGGACACCCTGCTCTACTTTATACCACCAGAGCTTTAGATGATTATTTTTGTCATCATTTGTATGGATGGAAAATATTTAAATAATTGTGACTTGAACATTTATTGGATTTTAATTGAATTCAGTTTCAAGATACCGTGAAGTTATGCTAACTGTTCTTAAACAGAAACTGAAGATTACCATAGAGTTAATCAGTCGACGCTTCTTTTTCCTCTGTAAATCACTGGAGGTAAAGAAATGGAAGTGATTATAGACATAATACAGTTATTTTTTATATTTTTCAGAAAGTGATTTGAATGTTTTAACGGGAAACACGCTCACCTGTGCCGATGTTGCTTCCCAAACAATTGACTACGAAGACAGAAACAGAAATATTCACTCTTCTGTGCCTCATTCAAACTAAATTCTTAACTACATAAATAACTTTAGTGAAGTTTTATGAGGGCGGTTGTACCTGAGTAGAGTCTGTAGGGGCAGAACGGGACTTTGCTGCCCTCTGCTGTGAGTGGCGCTACTACTAGCCGATAAACGTCTCCACACTGGATGTTTTTCATGTCACAGCTGTTCTCCCCAGGTGAGGCGGTGCAGGTGTAGTTGCTGCTGGTACCCAGCATCTCCACTGTGGTGTTGCGGCTGCTGGCTGTGCTGCGCCAATAAACCCGCAGAGAGTTACTGGCCAACATGTAGAGCTTGATGCCTGATGGGCAGCAGGGGCCTAAAAGAGATAAATAAGATGTATTTTGTTAAATATTTTGCTTCCTTGAACAGGATATGTTCATGCTCTGTACAAAACATGTTCATTACATTTTCACACAAAATCATTCTGTTTAGTTCTGCCTATTTCGAGCTCCTTCCAGAATGAGCTTCTCCTGGTTGCTAGGTAACAGGACTGGGCTTGGCTGGGGTTGCTAGGTAACGGTGCAGTGCCTCTGGAATGCAGAGTTGGTTAGTAGCTACATTTGATTCATTTACATTTACTTGAGTAACCTTTTTGAAACTTTTAAATATTAAATGATTGATAATTTGATGAGTTACTCAGTACCGTTTTACCAAATACTTTTTTACTCTTACTTGAATGATTTCTTGAATGGCTACTTTTCACTTTTACTTGAGTAAAAATATGTTAAAGTAGCTCTACTTTTCTTTGAGTAAAATGTTTGGGTACTCTACCAACTCAAATCCGTGTACAATAGGTCAACAGGTTTGATCGGTCTATAAATTGTGAGTTAATCGAGTCTAAATCAGAAATGCTTTTAAGTTTTCCAAATAGAGTGAAGAAATCAAGGATGTCAAACTGAGATTTAAATATTATCTACTTTGCAGTGTAGAATAAAGTATTTTAGATTCTGATCTGAGTCAAAGTAAAAATGTTGGAGTAACAATCTTTCCAGCTGCACAGCATCCAAAACCAGAGGAAATATCTGTTCAAAAACCAAACAAAAGAAATTACCGTAACCAAATAATTATGAGTAAAAGTTGAATCAGAATCTTATATCAGGTTTCCTGCCTGTTTTTACATTTAAACAGATTTTTAAAGATAATAAATAATGTTTTATACATTCAGTTTGATTAAAACCAAGAGTTGGACATTAATTCATCCAAAAATAGTTCAATATAATATAAAATAACACTTTAAGCTGCACATTCTCAATTTTCAAAACCAAAATTATGAGTTTTTGTGTGTAAATAATGTAGCAACGTTACAATTATAACATTTTTGGGTGGTGAATAATAAATTCCTGTTTAGATCTGAAGACTTTCTGTGTTGCCAGTCAATCTGTCGTCATAGAAACGGCCACCTACTGGAGGAGAAGCCCTGATAGGTGCAATTGGTCGCCCGTCCTGTGATGCTGAACGTCTCCACGGTAACGGTGTAGTTCGTTCCGCAGGTGATGCATCCCATGAGGCAATGGGAGTCGTGGGTGTGGCAGCGGGCGTGGCCGCGCGGCGACGTTAGGGACGTGATGAAGGACTGCGCCGCCTTGGCATGAGACCACGACACGTTGGACATGGCCTGAGTTACCTGATCCACGGTCAGGTTCACCGGGCAGCAGGGGTCTGCAGGAGAAGCAACAAATATATTCCAATTATTTAGAAAAAAACCCAACTTCATTTCTTATGGTTCTTTAATCAAACGTCAAGTGTTTACACTGCAAAAACACAAAATCTTACCAAGTATTTCTGGTCTAGATTTTAGTGCAAATATCTTAGTTCACTTGAAATAAGACAAAACTAACTTACAAGTAACTTAAGCAACACACAGGAGTTTATTTTAAGTAAATAATTCCTTAATATTGATGAAAACGTAATAGTTCCACTGGCGGATTATTTCACTTATATTATGGAAAAAATGTTTTGTTACAAGTGAAGTTAACTGCCAATGGAAATAGAACTTTTTCATAAATATTCAGAAATTATTTACCTAAAACAAGTTCCTATTTCTTGCTTAAAAAATATTTGTAATTTAGTTTGGTCTTAGTCTACCATACCTAATAAAAACAAACTAAAACTAAACAATATTTAACTAAAACTAGCAAACACACTCTATAAACTGAAGAAAACTAAATGAATTAGACAAACAGAAAGTCACAATGAAATAAAACAGAAATACAATGAAAAACCCAAAACTATTAATACCTTGTTAGATGTTTCAAATATTCAGAAATTAAGAACATTTTTTTATTTTCCTTCTAGTGACAATAATTTCTTGGTAATATTATGTATAAAGATATTTAGCATTACATTTCATAAAAATACAACTACAAAACCAAATGGTTTTCAAAACTTTCAAAACAGAACCTGGCGAGCATCTTTTGAAACACTGGATTCACACGAAATGGTTAAATTGCCAACAAAAGTGGCTTTTCCAGGCCTTTTTCTCATCTTCTCACCTGTTTCCAGGAAGGTGGAGAAGCTGGGTAAACTCCGCCCGGCGCCGCCGGTTGCCATGACGCTGAACTCGAAGCTCGAGCCGCAGGGAAGTTTGGTGATGTCGCAGCTATTTCCGCTGGTGGTGCAGGTTCGTCCGCCATTTTCCCCGTATTGACCGTGACTCTCTGCGCTCACGGTGTAATTCGCAGCTCTGTTGTTTGGTTTCCAGCTGACACTGACAACAGAGGAGTTCTTTGGATCCAGAACCAGATCTGTAGGCATGCAGGGAGCTGGAGGGGAAGAAAGAAAACAGAGAAACACACAAACAAAATGAAACAAAAAATCTTATTTTTGATTTCTCTATTGCTGTTGTGCCAGATTATAGTGATAAAAAACTAACTTTTAAAATATTAATCAGTAGCTGTGTCTGCATTCTGTAAGTTCTTAAAATTAAATAATACTGAACATTTTTCATATTGATCATTACAGACAGGATTTCAAAACGTTTTTTGTGATTATTTGCAATCAAAATAACAGATTTGCTGGTGCTAATTTAGAAAAATTTGCAAGGAATTTTGCAACATTTGCTCTTATGTATGAAGGTAAATGTGACTTTTTGTTACTCACCACATATCAAGTAAGACTGAGGCACAAAAATTAAGAAACACTGCCATCTGCAGGTGGGAGTTAGCATGACTAACCCAATGTTTTTGACCCCATTAGAGGAAAATTTGCAATGAACTCAGATACATTAGCACAAAAAATGCAGAGATTTGTTAATTTTGTGTGAATTTCTGCAATCGTGCCAAATATTAAGATAGCATAAATATTTAAGTTAGCTTGCTAAATATTTAGCTATAAGCTAAACACAAAACTTCAAACTAAATATTTAGTTAGCAAGTCAAATATTTAGCTAAAAACTACATATTTTGTTAAATATTTCAGATAAGGGGCTAAATATTTAGCTTCAAACTAAATATTCAGCTAGCTAACTAACTAACTGAAAAACTAGAGGGACTGATTTTTGTAATTTGGTAGTGATAAAAACTGCTTTGCTGTGAGTGATTAAATAATATCTAATCACACAACTGTAATATTGAAGGCCACATAAAAACCTATGGAGAGCCGGTTTTGGCCCCCGCGCCTTTGGTTTGACACATTTTCCAGAGTCTTAACAAGAATTTCTACAAGTCTCCAAATGGCATAACTACAATAAGGATTTTTCAGGAAATAAAATAAATAGTCAGATGAGCATTTGGCTGTAAACTGAAAGCAAAAGTAAGACGAGCAAAACTTTATTATGAAAAGCAACAGGTAAGACCTTACCTGTGTCTTTGGTGTGGGATTTGCAGGCATGGTTGCACCCACTGATTTCACTGCAAGGCGTTATCGATACGGTGTAGGAACTGTCGCAGCTGAGGTCGGAGAGGGCGCACACCGGAGCCGTGTCGTTACAGAGGACGACCTCCGAGTTGTCAACCGCCCGGGTCTGGTACAGCTCTGCTCCCCGCGACGCGGTCCAGGTGATCTCCAGCGTGTCGGCGCTAACCGCAGAGACAGAGACGCTTTCTGGACAGCAAGGGACTGAAACACACAGGTTAACGATTCTAAACATGCGTCTAAATGACATGATGTCAAAAACTAACAGCAAGATTAGCCGATCATAACAAAAAAAATGTGGGTTCATCTATCAAAGTTATATTTTAACCATTTTATTAATTCATTTAAAAGTTAACTATTTCGAATTAAATATTTTATTAGCAAGCAAAATTTTTAGTTTAGAAACCAAATATTAAGTTGGCTAACTAAATGTAATTAGAAAGCAAAATATTAGCTCCAAACTAAATATTTAATATATAAACTAAAAGTTTAGTTTATATATTAAATATTTAGTTCAGAAACTAAATATTTAGATAACAAGCCAAATATTTAGCTCCAAATTAAATATTTAGTTTGTAAACTAAATAGCTAACTAAATTTAATTAGCAAGCCAAATATTTAGCTTAAAACTAAATATGCAAGCTATGTCTAAGCTAAATATTTAACTTCAAACTAAATATTTTGCTTGCTTATTAAATATTTAGCTCCCAACAAAATAGTTAGCTTCATACTACCTTTGTTACAAACTAAATATTTAACTTAACTAAAATTGGTTTGCTATTTAAATATTTTGAATATGTAGTTTGAAACTGTGACATTTAAAAATGGATGAATAACATCTTGAAAACATGACCTTTAAACATGAGCGTGCGTTTATGACAGCCTAAACAAGCTAAATGCTAATTGCTAACCTAATCTCTGTTATTGTTTGATTGTGTAACTACTGGCACCTGTAGTGTAGTTGAGAATCGTCCCCTCAGCACTGCTGCCAGCCAGGTTGTGCGCCAACACAGACATCAGGTAGGTGTAGCCACACTGGCACTGATACGTGCAGTTGTTGCGGGTGGAGTTGCAGGTTGCCTCACCGCCATCACCTTTTTTGACAAAGGCCTCATAGCCGTCTGCGTAAGATACTGTGTTCCACGTCAGCGTGCAGTTTCCTTCTGATGACTCCACGAGAGTCAGAGACTCTGGAGGACACGGGACTGTTTGCAAAAAATATTAGCTTTTTTTTTTCAGTTTGTTTCTCAAAATAAAATTAAAATGATGGTTTTGTTTAAAACAGACACACAAAAATTGAGCACGTATTCCTTACAATCAGAGTTAAACTCAAATTTGGATGTAAAATTCCAAGCTGCCCACAATTACGAATGGCAAATAAAACTGAAATAATTATAAAATAATTTTAATTTTTGTATTCAATATGATCGTAATTTTGAAATTATGATTTTTTATTTTTTTTTATTATGGTCTTTTATGGAAAAATGTAAGTAGGAAGTGTAAAATGTGAAATTTTTTGTTACTCTTCACATCAATCACAGATTATAACTTGAAGTAAAAACCTGCTGCCACCTGCTGGAGGGAGTTAGCATCACTTAAATCCAATTTACCCTTCATGTTTGTACTCACAGGTGATAAAAACCACTGGGCTGGATGGATGGCTGGGTCCGGCTTCGTTTGAGGCCGTGACGTAGACGGTGTGAACCTCTCCACAGCCCACCGGCGACAGGGTGCAGGAACTGGAGGTGCTGTTACAGGTCAGGTTCCGGTTCTGGTCACTTGTCACATGATAGTCAACGGTACCATAAACGTCTTGGCTGAGTACCCAGGACACGGCGAGTCCTGCCAGGCTGTTACTCCTCACCACCGACACACTGACAGAGGATGGGGTCGGAGGTCCTGGTACAAACACAATGCAAGTTGTAAAAATAAAAACCAACTATAACTTTGGGATCCACTTGTTGGAGGATACTGATTCTTTGGATGTGCTCCTAAAAATTATAAGCAGTTTAAAGCTATTTTCAATTCTTCTATTTTTTTACCTCCTGTTTTTTCTTTTCTACTTATAAACAAATTTACTCAGGTTATTTTTGTGCATTAGAATTTTTTTTATTTGAAATATGTATCCTGAAAGAAAAAGAAGAAATGCTCTTAACATTTCATAATCTTATCGTTACCGTGACAAGTATATTGTTTGAAGTAAATAGGACATTTTTACATTCTAACAGACATAAATATGTGATTTAATTGATAAGTTAAAGCACCCAATGCTATTTAAAATGGATTTAATGTAATAGGCGACATAAAGAATTATAAAAATAGGGTATAGAATCTGTTTCCTTACGTGTGGTTTGGTTGACGTACAAACTTCCCTGTCCCTCTCGGCCTTCCGGGTCCCAAGCTGAACTCTTGATGACGTACAGGGATCCGGCGTCCAGGCCAGGAACGGTCAGCTTGGTGTCGGTCGTGTTGTACTTCTCTTTGGTGGTGTTTGAGCCGAACTTGTGCATAAACACGGTGTAACGGACCGCGTTAGAAACAGGAGGCCAAGTCACAATAATGGTGTCGTTACTGGGAGAGGAGGTGGAGAGATGAGGAGGTGGCAAAACTGAGGAGAAGAAAAAACGCTTGGTGAAATTAATGCAACATTAGCTGTGTTTCCATTACAAGTGTTAGCAAAACTTTGTTAATATTCTGCTAATGTAAAAAAAAAAAAAAAAAGCAATAGTGCAATTGCGGTGTTTCCTTTAAATAAGAAACGCAACCCAATTTGCTTTCCATGAAGCAAATATATTTTTAAATGGAAACGCAGCTAGTGTAATATTTGAAGAGTCGGCAGCTCTTTATTTTGCTGTCACTAGGTTTCCATTAACCACATAATTGCGCAATTACGAAAATAAATTTGCTTTATGGAAGTCAAGTTTTTCACTAAGATCTTTGTACTGGGATGAGGTTATTTTTTTGGCTACTTCAAAATATGTGTATTTTGCAAAACGGCAAGTCACATGATAAGCAACCGGATTTTACTACTGGCAGAAAAGAGAAAGAAGACGACAGGAAGTGGTCGGAGGATGATGGCGCTGCATGGTTTTTAATGACAATAGCATTAACAAAATTATTGATATGTGACTTTACTTGCGTTTGTTATTTAATGGAAACACCACAACTGTGAAATTTTTTTTTTTGACACTAGCTGAATATCAACGTTTGTAATGGAAAACCAACTACCTATACAGCTTTTCAACCTCGCAATTCTTCAAATCATCTCAATTAAGTAGAAAAAAGGTTGAAATTTGGACATTTTGAGAATCTCCTGATATAAAAAAAAATAAAACTGTGAAACGTCTTGTTATTGAAGTCGTTTTGCTTTTGTTGTGAGTATCAGATGTTTTCCTTCGGGGTAGAAACACAAATAAGTTACTAAAGCTGTGTAATGGGAAGCAAACATTGAATCATTTCTTTGTGTTTTCATAAATGAGGTCAGATATAGAGTTGCCGATGATATCCGAGAAGGGCCTGAGGGATGCTGACACATTTCCTGGGTAAAACAGAACATGACTAATGCACAAAATGGCAGCTCAAGTGACGTCTGCAGGGCAAATTGGATCGATTGGAAACTGCTCCGGATTTTCCTGGTACATCTCAAACTCTTCAACTAACCTTAGGCTAAAATTGTTCTATTTCATTTGTATTTTGTTTCTAATAACAAAACTGTAGTAAAGAAAGTCCTACGTGTTTTTGCCTCTACAGGAGACGATGGCTGGCTCCGGCCGGCATCATTCACAGCCATGATGCTGAGCTGGTACTCTGTGTACGGGTTGAGACACTTGATCTCAGCCGGGGAGGAGGACACCGAATCCTCTCTGAAGAACCCATTAACGTTCTCAACTCGTATGATGTAAGAGGTCGCCCCTGTCTTTGGGTTAAAGTCCACCATCAAGGTCCTGCTGTCCTTTGGTTTCACTGTCCTGATGGGATCCATTATATCAGGCGCTGAAACAGAGACGCAGAGCGTGAGCTGACAGTGGGTTTTTTTATTACTAAATTAACGTAAAAATAAAAAAAGTATGACATTTGTAGACCATTAACTGGGGTAGATTATGTAATGATTCCTCCATCAAATGTGCATATAAAAGGTGATCTATTAAGCTTCCTTGAATAGGTTAGGAAAGGTTTACAAGCTATACAGAACATGTTCATTACATTTATTTTATTTTTTTTTCTTTTACAAAAATCATTCTTATATGAGATTTGCCCAGTTGAGCACTTTCCATGCCTGGGTTGCTAGGTAACGGGGCTGCGTCTGGCGGGGGTTGCTAGGTAACGGCAAAAAGCCAGTGGAATGTGAACTTAATAACAGATTTTTTAATCGGCTCATTTTCCAGACACTAGAAAACATTAACTTGTCATCAGAAATCAGGTGGGTGTTTTTTTAAGCACTTTGGTTGTTTTTAGAATTAGCAGAAACCCAAGTGGATGTAAAAAAAAATGTGCAAATGTGAATTTGCAATAACAGATAATAGCTCATCGATGATAAGTCAGTTGAAATATTTTTTACAGACAGAAATGCCCCAAAACAATCTTTTTCATGTAAAACATTGGCTATTATAACTAAGAATATTTAGGACCTGCTATAAAATCAGCTCTTTTTAGATATTGAGAAATTAGTCTGGTCACTTCCTTAGACTTTTTGCCAAGTACTTTTTTACTCTAACTTGAGTAAAAATATGTGCTAGTCTGACTTCAAATAAATTTTTGGGTATGAAGGTTATGAACCTTGTTGTAAGTTTCAGATATATTCCCTAAGTCACATTCACACTTTTTAAACAATTATTTTTGTACACTTTTCTGAATTGACTGAATTTTGCTCACCTGTTGATGTTTTGGTTGATCCAGAGCTCAGTACAGTCTGGTTTGCACTCAGTGCTTCTACAGTAAAGGTGTAGGCTACATCTTGGGACAGGGAACTGATGGAGCCCATCACCGTATTAGGACCAAACATGACGAAAGCTATGGGATCGTTTGGTGAGCTTGACACGGCAGCAGATACTTTGTATGAAGCGGCTCCGGAATAACCGCTCCATCTGAGAATCACCATCTTGGATGTGGTGGAGAACACAGACACCTGGATGCCTGATGAGAAAAATAACACACATTATTTTGCGTTTGAATGGTCAGATAAAAATTCCATTATTATCCTGATAGGACGACAAACAGTACCTGATTGTGCTGCTGCCTGCAAATTTATAGGAGGAAAAAAAATATGTCATTATTATTTTTTGCCTGAGTTATAAAGAAGGGTACCACTAATAATAAGGCCACCCTTATAGATGGATAATAATTAGTTTATAGATATGTTATGAATTCATCTATAAACACCAGCAGTGGGTAAAGTACCCACAAATTCAAGTAAGAAAAAACTCAAGAAAGTAGCTCTACTTCAAATATTTTTTTGTAATTTTGGTATTTTTCAAACAAAAATGATAAAAATTCATATAAGTAACAAAAAAATAACAAAATCAGGCAAAATAAAATTTTTCCAAATCAATATTAAACTTGTGAAACTTTAACAAAAACTGCAGGTGTGTGTCTGTGTCTTGTAAATCTTTGGTTAAAACATTTGTTTTTCATTTAGTCGGTAAAGAATACAGAAATTTTACAGAAGTAAAAGTAGCCATACTTGATAATAAAATTATTCAAGCAAAAATAAAAAGTAAAGCGTAGTAAAAATACTTATTAAAGTAATTTCTTTCAAAAATATTACTCAAGTAAATGTAATTGAGTAAATCTAGCTAGCTCATACACAACTCTGCTAAACAATTAATAAATAATAACTGTTTATTATGCATTAATTAAAGGTGAGAAAGCTACAAAATTAAGTTCACAAATGCTTATTGTATTTTTAAGGTATAGTGTAACAACTCTGGATAAAATAAATAGATGAACTGACTTGATTCACTATTTGACAAGAAACTGTTAGATTTTGTCTCCTTCTCACCATTAATTAATGTATAATAAACAATTATTAATGATTTAGAAAGAGTTTAGAGATAAATAAATAACATATTTATTAGCCATCCATAAGTAAAGCCTTATTGTAAAGTGGTAACAAGAGGAGTCTGTAGCTAATTAGTAAAACTGCTTCACATTACCTGTGAATATATGTTCAGAAAGACCAAAAACACCAGCCACTTCATAGCGCCCATTCTTGATTTGAGTCTTGAGGCTCTTCCTTTTCACCTTATGCCTCTTTTATATTCATCCACACTCCTCTCTGGTATCTTCAACTGTTCCTTAAAATATGAAGTGTTTGTTGTTATTAAGACACCTGGATTCAGCTCCTCCCTCTTTGAGGCAAAGGTCCAATCAAATGTGCAGTGGCCTGCCAGGCGGAGCTCTGCTGGGGTTGCTAGGTGATGGTCTGGGCTGGGGTTGCTAAGCAACGGCTGGTGCCCATGCAGTTACTCTGGGTTTAAAGGACAGTCATCAGTTGTGACTTTTATGTACACTGCAGAAAGAAAGTAATTGAAATGTATTCGCTTACAATGTGTAAAGGAGATAGATTTCATTGTAGCTTAAAGGTCTACAAGGTCTTGTATTCGCACAAGAAAATGGATTCAGTTATTTTTTATGTTTTGTTTACAAAAAGTCACAATTTTCTTTAAAAGAAACCTCAATAAGTAAATAAATAAAATAATAGTGAATAATTAGAACAATCAATATATAACACATGTTGTGTATTGCTGCTAATTGTTATAATATTCTATAATATAATAATATTTAATATTAAATCAAATCATCAATAATTGTTTTTATAAGTGCCATTATTATGCATTTACTATAAAACAAAGTAAAAAAAAAATATGGCAAGACACTGCATGGTGAAACAGTTATTTGATTTGCTACTTGCAAATAATTTAGGTATGCTTTTTTGTGGAAAACATTTATTTTCTATAATTGCTTACATTTATTTCCTTATGCTTACAATTATGCATAAGAAATTATTGGAATATATTGGGATTATTATTATATTATGTAAATAAATATACGAACGTATAATATAAATAACCATTGTTATTAATATTTTTTTATTATTATTTCCTAAATCCTTTCATTTTACAATCTTAAATTTATTCTTTAGTATTTGATATTTTAGAAAATACCTTTATTACTATTACTAATAGTCTTATCAGTATTTTCACAAAATATTAATTTTCTTATTACGTAAGTAGATGTTTATTTATTTATTTACTTTCTTATTTACCTATCTATCAGAAGCATAAAAAATATGAAAGGGCGTCTGTAGTTTTGTTTCCCTTCAGGTTCAATTGAAAAAACTACAGAATCACCCCGTCGCGCCCTTTGTGACGCAATCTAGCGTGCGTCAGACCGACCGGAAAAAGAGGCGCAATAGTGGAAAAAAAGAGAGAGGAAAACAAGATGGCAGCAGTCTCAGATCACGGGCTTAAGCGAGTAGTTTGGAAAAGTAAGTTTCCCTACTGTTTTTGCGCATTTATACTTTACGTAAACTTGACTCGATAATTGTGCTGATTAATTTTCCGACTTTTGTCTAAAAGTAGCGGCCGTAAAGTCATTTTGTATGTCGCTTGGAGCCCCACCTTATTCCCTGAGAAAAGCCCACGACTGACTGAAACAAACTTGCTGTCACCTTCACAAGTTTGCTCCGATTAAAGATTAGCACGTTGTGATAACGAAGCAAGATGGCTGACATTAGCGAGTTTCTTTATTTATAAGACTTTTGTAGGCATTTGGAAAAGCAATGTTTGTTGGATAAATGTCTGACAGCGTTGAAATAATCATTTTCTTTTCTCCTCCTAACTTCCCGTGAAGTTGAATGAATATCCAATCAATATTGGTTAATAATGGAGCTTGATGGAGGAGAACGGGCAGGGTTTGTTGTTGTATTGAATCAATCAATCAAATTTTATTTGTGTAGCACATTTCAGCAACAAGGCATTTCAAAGTGCTTTACATAAAAAAACACAAAGTCTGGTGATCTGTTTACATGATCATCCGGGGAATCTGAAGGGCTTTACTCAGATTAATGGACAGACATTAAAAGAACAAAAAACTTTTCTTTGAAAAGCATAATCTAATGTTAAAATGTATTCAGTCTAAAATTTTATGCTTCAATCTCTCTTTTGTGGCAGAGCAAAAGTTTTTGATTGAGCAAAGTGAAAGGCAAATTAAATAATTTAGAATCACACAAAGGTAAGCGAAATATATAAAAATAGAATAGGACACCATAAATAAAAGGGCAAATGTACAGTAACAAAAATAAACTGTAGTTATTAAAAATATTAATAATACTCAGATTAAAAAAAATATGCAACTGAGTAGGATGAGGTTTTTAACATTAAAAAATACATATTTTAGATTAGATAAAGGCCAAATTATTTTTTCAGATCATAGTTGTTGATTATACATAATATTGACTAAATATTGCCATAATTTACCAACTGGCTTTTTGCACTCAGCATGTTGGCTTTTGAGTTGACTTTTGGTTTTGTGTGATAACTGATGTTCTGTGTCTCTGCAGGAATAAAAGAGACAATAATTGCAGACTGCAAAAAATCTGAAGTATGGAAGGTAGGAACAGAAATTTTCCATATATTATGACTCAAAACAAACTTTTAGACTTGACTGTGCAACAGTAATTTAGGCCAGAATTGGTATTTATACCAATTTTGAATTTCTGTTTACAGATTCTGATTTTAGACCCATTCACCACCAAGCTTCTCTCATCATGCTGCAAAATGTCTGACCTGATGGAGGAGAGGATAACAAGTAGGTCATGATATTTGCTTTCAGACTTGGTTGTAAAGGAGATAATTCATCAAGATTATGAATTAAGAGTTGGTTAGGCCTGAATGTAAGGTAAGGTAACTTTGTTAACATAGCACATTTTCAGCAACAAGGCAGTTCAAAGTGCTTTACATGAGTTAGAGGAAATACAAACGATAACAAAAGGAAAAACAAAAGTTCCCCACAATTTATGAACTACAGAGTTTCCCCCAGAAAATCTGCTGAGCCCGGTGCTCAGGGTGCGAGGGAAGTCTTCCCTAGAAATACTGCCACCTGCAGGTGGGAGGTAGCATCACGTAAACCCAAGGTTTTTGATATTTTTGCAGAAAATTTGGAGTAAACTTGCATAATAAAAATAATCTGTTGATTTTTATTTCAGAATCGCAATAAACTGGAAGAACTGATTGATATAATTTGCCAGTATGCAAATTAAAACTGCTTTGATTTGATTTATAAAATAATATTTTACCATGTAACTGTTATCTTGAAGGTTTCTGCTCCCCTGGAGTCTAGAGGGCCACATAAGCAGCTATGGCGGTGCAGATTTGGCCCCCGCGCCTTGAGTTTGAAACACATGTTGTTGTATGATGCATTTTTCTGACGTTAATGTATTCTCTGTTTAGTTGTGGAGGATCTGTTCAAAAGCAGGGAGCCTGTTCCTGAAATGAAGGCCATCTACTTCATGACACCAGTCTCCAAGGTTTACCGTAATAACCCTAAATAACGGCATAAACTTTTATTGTTAAAGAATTTTGACAAAAAATTTCTTGTTTTCAGTGTGTGGAAACCTTTATAGCTGACTTCAAGTCCAAACCTAAATACAAATCAGCTTATGTTTATTTTACAGACTGTAAGTACCCTACAGGTTATATAAAAAGACATTTCTGGATGTCAAGATTGAAGTTGACGGTTTTGTCTGGTTTCCACAGACTGTCCAGATGACCTCTTCAACAAGATGAAGGCTTCCTGTGCAAAGCACATACGGGTCTGCAAGGAAATAAACATTTCCTTCTTACCACAAGAAGCACAGGTAAATGGTTTCAGCTTACTATTGTAATAATTTTTAATAATTGGTTCCTCGTTTTATTCTTAGGGGTTCCTTTTTCTTGAAAACATAGCAGGTTGCAATGTTTTTAGATAACGCAGAGAAAGACGCATTTTAATCCTCTGAGGGAAACTTTTATGGGTGTTGGTTGCTTAAAGTTATGAGGTAACAATCTTGTGTGCTTCCTGCTTTTTAATAATGAAAGAAATGTCTCCGCATTTAGGTTTCCTGTCTGCTTTCTATTACCATTTCTGTGTTTTAATCTGATTTTAGAAATTAAAATGAATCAGAATGCTGTCAAAGTTTCTTTATCATCATTTAAAACGACTTGCAGCTGATGCAAAACCCAAACTTTAACTTCTTTAGGTCACTGGAAAAGAAGCTGGCTATTCAAACAGCTGTATTAATAGGAAGTTGAGTGGAAGAAAAAAGTGTGGTTTAAAAATAAAACTCTTTTCAAACAAAACCTATTCAACATTCGAGGATTATGGCATCTAGGGATGCATATTACGGATTAATGAGTTAATCTAAAGTCAATTGGTCTTATCAATCGATTAAATGATAAGCGACCATTTTCTTGAAAGCGAGTTTTCTATTGTATCAAGAGCGTCTTTCCATAATACAAAGGGCTACCTTTTTCATAACATTCTGAATTTATAAAAAGCACATAATTATTTATTTTTATTAGCTGCATTAAATACTGACTGAATAAACAGGACAGTTTTCTCACATCATTGAACTAAAACAATTAAAAAAGGGTTGTCATTAGATGTAATTAGACTTGTCATGACAACTAGTTTTACTGAACAATAAATTATTCCAGAATTTATATCAATAAACAATAGCATTGTAATTTTCATTCAATTATCAATTAATATAATAATAATAATAACAATAATAATAATAATAACAACAATATTGGCATATTTATGCAAGTATGACCTCACAAAAATAAATTTAAAAAAACTTCAATTTCTAAACACTGGAAACATTTAAAATAATCAAAATAAACTACAATTATTAAAAAAGAATTATGAAGTCTCTTTAACCAAAATTGCTGTAAAAAATATTAATAATTCAGCTTTGACAGGACAAACAGGCAAAAGGGGCAGGTAGTCCAAACTAACTACTTCAAAACGGCAGCTTTTCAATGATAACATCTCTTAAATGACTGTTGTCTAAATTAAAATTACTGGGCTCAACTTACTTTATCGTGCGATTAATTGATTTATTGCTTATTGTGACAAGCTTACTTTAGCATAATTATCAAAATTATTGGACATAAACGACTGAATCTGTGTAATGAATCTAAAATAATGAGCTTCCCTTTTTAACATATGAATATCTGAAAAAATTAACATCTTTTCAGTGATATTCCTCCTGATCCTCCTGCGTGGTTTTCAGGTGTTCACATGTGACGATCCAGGGGCTTTCCGGAGAATCTACAGTCCTCACAGTCAGGACAAAAGCAAGACATTGGAGACTCTGGCAGACCAGCTTGTCACCCTGTGTGCCACGCTGAACGAATACCCGGGGGTCCGATACAAGAAGTAAGCAGAGAAGAGTCTGTTTCTCTGCTTAGGTTACAGCACATCTCAGCCCCGAAGCACAACTTCGTCTTTTGTTGGATTTCTTTTAAACGTTTTTCCAAACTGTTGCCAGAAAGTTTCAGGCGAAGGTTCTAATAGGTATCACTTGTTTTGTTATGAACGCTTCCCATTAAAGGAGTATTTTCTGAGTTGCTACAGTCTATTGAAAGGTTTTAATCATTTCCAGGTCAGCAAGAAATAATGAAAAGTATTTCAGAACTTTATCTTGTGGTCATTTATGTTTAGTTTTTGTAAATCATAAGTTCCATCCATTTAGTTTTTCTTTGGTCAGTTAGACTATACTTCAGTTAGTTTAGAACCAAAATCTCTAATAGATTTTTATATTTGGTACTGTTTAGATCACTTTGATAACTTTTAGACCTTCCTATTAATTTAAGTAATTAAAGACACACCGGGGGTGGATGCCTTTAGTTTGGTAAATGTTTGGTGTGATGACAGTTTTGACCAGCTTTTGAACATCAGATTAAGTTAACTTTCGTTTTCATCTAAGTTATAAGAGATTTTTAGTTATTATTTTGTCTATATTTTTGCAAGAAATAAAGCACATATACTTTTTTCAAACTGTAAAGTCGGAAGTGTGATCAGAAACCAAACCACGTGTTGCCGCCCCTGACCGTTCTTGAAAACTTTTGGTTTTGAAACTTAGAACGCTGCGACACTTTATGTATTCCACATTTTATAAGGGTAAGAAAAGGATTTTCAAAGCAAAAAACAAAATAAAATTCCTAAAAATATGTTGATTTAAACTTTCCTGCTGGAGTTGCTGTTACCTAGCAACGCCAGCTAAGCCCAGCCCCGTTACCTAGCAACCTAAGCAGAACTCCGGCTTAGGTCAGCTGGTTTTACTGCTTTATGCGCTATAAAATGACTGCTGGACTGTTGGCTGTTTCAAAAGCCTTTTTTATATTGTTACTAAATCAGTGCTATTGAAAAAAATTACCATTTTTAGCAGTTAACCATCTTTTGTGAAAGTTTTTGAAGTTGTCATGGTTGTGTACAGGTTGTGTACAAAAACTTACTAAAAAAATACACAAGAATACCTTCAGACGTCTAGGTATGTACGTAAGTTTTCTGAAGCGAAGAAAATCACGCTAGTTCAAATTAGCTTAATTCTTTGACATAAACTTATTTTTTGTTTACTTAAACTGTAGTTTTGTCTTTGTCTATTACAACTATTTTAGTTATTGATCAATCTATTCAAGTTCAAAAATACTTCCTTGATCCCAAACAATTAAATATTGTTGCAACTCATATTAATTCATATTGATGATTTTTGACAATTAAAGGGACAAAAAAATACACAGAAATACATTAAAAGATGCAAATAACCAAGTAATTCAGTTACTTTTTTAAATACAAAATTTTGTTGCCTATCAAAGATGTCTGATTCTTTGTATCAACTAACGATTATTTAAGTGATTGATTGATTATTCTGAAGATTAATAGGATTTAAAAATGGCACATTCTTCATGTTTTTCCTCTAGGCAATTAAGTCTTTTTTTATACAATATTAGAAATACATTAAAGGATCCAATTAAATAAATAATTCAGTTCCTTTTTTAAATAAGAAAATAAAGATTTTACTGTCTGAAATGCAATACCAAACGATTCCTTTAACAAACTCCACAGGACTTCATTTAAAAAAAAAAGATCAGACACTGGCTTTGAGATTTATGTGATAGGAATTGATGAGTGCTTTTGGATTTTTTTTACTTTTTGAAAATGAGCTCAACATGTTTCAGCAAAGTCTTAAGTAGCTGATTGTCTGATTAATAACTTTTTATCTTGTTTACGTCTCGTACGCGACTCCTGCATATAACAGTATGTCTTGTATCTAGAGACAACAGCATGCTGAACGCCAAAACTCTAGCAGAGTTGGTGGACAACAAGCTGGTCAGGCACTACGAGTTGGACGACAGTGGGAAGAAAAAGGTGAGACGTCTGCTGAACAAAGAACAACAGAAACTAAGCCAGGCCTCTAAATGCTTAAAAACAAACAAAAAAACACCCACCCAGCTGTTTTTTGACAAAAAGTTAAAGTTTCAAAAACCTCCAGATTATTAAGTCACATTTTATGGGCACTGCGGTGTTACCTAGCAACCCCAGCTGAGTCCAACCCTGTTACCTAGCAACCCAAGTGGAACTCAAGCACGTTATGTATGCGCTGGAAAATGGCTGCTGGAACCACTTGCTGCATTCTTCTTGGTTGTGGAGGAGGCTCCGCTAAGGCTTTTCAAAGATGTACGGTGGTGTAATTGCATATCTGTTTGTAGCCATTTTCACGCACGAGTGTAAGCATTGAGGCAGAACTGAGCAGATTGAAATCTGACTAAGAAGGATTTTGTGTGTAAAATAACGTTTTGAATAGAGATACCCTAAACTGCTCAACGACGCATAACGGGTCACCTTTAATGGTTGACTTTCTCTCTGCTGGCAGGAGAAGACACAGGCCCAGCTGCTGATAGTAGAAAGAGGTTTTGACCCCGTAAGCCCCATCCTCCATGAGCTCACCTACCAGGCCATGGCCTATGACCTCATTGATATCCAGAACGACACCTACAGGTAAAGCTTTTCCTAACTCCAGCTCCCAGCCACATAATTTCCTTGCAGACAGCTAAACGCAGCTGTGTGGATGAACTTATTCAGGTACAAGTCCAAAGACGGCTCAGAGAAGCACGCCCTGCTGAACGAGGACGACATGCTGTGGGTGAAGCTACGGCACAATCACATTGCCGAGGTTTCGGAGTAAGTCTCCCCAATGGTCAGCTTACCGGTGATCATCATGATCTGGTTCTCCTTATTTATTTCTTTTCTTTGTTATAGACAGATCCCTAAGATGGTAAAGGAAATATCCGCCAGCAAGAAACAGCCTGATGGGAAGGTACTTGTTTTAATCTGAGGATTTTCACACCTGATAGTTTGGTAGATTCTGTTTGATTGGGGATAAAAATTACATTTGTTACATTTTCAGTTGCTGTAGTTCACGTTCACACTGGGTCAAACTAAAACAACCAATTGCAAAACCTGTTCCCTTCCTCGCCTGTGGGGGCGCTGCGCTAAGACCCACTACAGAAAACAACATGAAACCCTCTGAAGAAGACATGATGGAAACTTACTTTGTCACGAAATGTAAACAAAAATGGAGCAGCGTCAGACTGTAGCAGTTGTAGGATTTCTCTTTCTCTTTCTTTGTTTAAAAACCACGAGCCATTTCTGCTCCTAGCGCTAGACTAGCACGTTTGTTTTGGTTGTATTTACCCAGAATGCCCTGCGTTGTAGTCCGCTTGCTGCTTTTGGAGCTGTCTCTGGTCCGCTTGGCGTTCATATATTCATTCAAACCGCTAAAGAGTTCACTTCAACCGAACCGAGACCAAGATTTGTAGGCGGACAGGAGTTTGTGTTTTTGCTTTGCTTCAGTTTGAGTCACGACTCCCCAGACGAACCAAACTTCCTAAGCTAGAGCTATTTAATCAAACTATTGTTTGATTGATTAATCAAACAAAAGTTTAACTATAGCGGACTAAACAGGGCTGGTGTAATTTGCTAATTTAAACTTTTGTGTAATCCTTCCAGATCACAATAAGCAACTTGGCACAAATGATGAAGAAGATGCCCTCATTCCGTAAGCAGCTGACTGAGGTATGAGAACTTTATGTCATTCATGATATAAAGGACAAGTAATGATAAATGAATCTCAGAATAATAAATAAAAACTGTTGTTTTGATCCCAACTAGAAAACGATTCACCTGCAGTTGGCTGAGGACTGCATGAAACATTTCTCAAACAATGTGGAGAAACTCTGCAAAGCTGAGCAGGTCTGTCTGGACTTATTGTGGTTGATTTTGAAATTATGATAAATTCTTGCATTGTACACCCACTAATTGGTTCAGATAAATTTATCTTAACATTCCTAGATGTCTCAGATGTTTATTTTTTATGAAAGCAACAGGTACTTCAGCTACACAGACATTACTGATGAATAGTTTTCTCCACTCAGACATTGGGTTCCCGTGGTTTCAGGAAGCTGCTATAACGTTCTAACGTTTCTTCATGTATCATTTCAATCCAGAGGAATATCAGACTGAGTGCACATGTATGGCTGTAGAGTTTTTAGCAGTCTGTGCTTACAAGCTTCGTGTTGGAAGTATACAGCGCGCTAATGTTAGCATGCTAATGTTAGCATTAGCGCTCTTCCTCAGTTTTGATATGACTCTTTGATAAGGAAGGACGATATGGACTTAGAGTTTTTTCACAATATTTTGGAGTACTATTGTGATAGCCATAAAAATTATGATACAAAAACAATGTAACTTCTTAGAATTCATAGCGTCACAAAAAAATGCTGCTTTTGAAAAATATTTCCACTTGAAATAAGTTTCTTCAGGCCGCCACATTCTTACAGAAGTACGACTTATATCACTAACCTGAATATGGAGACTTGATTTAATCAAATTTACTGGTATTTATTGATGCTGTTATGGAAAAAAGTTGAGAAAATTAAAATGGAGAAGGTAGAGAGAATTTTTTGGGAATTTATTGCGATCAATCAATCAAAAATCTTATGAAGAATCTTTCATGATAAAAGATTAACGATACGATAAAGGCTCAACCCTACTTTTTGATCATCTGGTTTTGCAGGTTTTCCCAAGTAATTTAGTGTGAATTAAGTTTATACAAATATTTTTTCCACTTCATTAATTCATTTGTTTTTTAGAAGATGTTTTGTTTTACCAATTGTGAATAGCAGAAAAAAAGTGGCCTATTATTGAAAAATCCATAAGATTGGATGGAAATTAAATATGGGAAGTGGAAAGTGTCAAAAACTATACTAATTTTTTACTAATTTAAATGGGTTTTATGATTGTATTTTTGTTATCCTGTAGTTTGCATAGAATTGAAAGGCAAAATCTTCTCTTCCTTTTCTTGGTTGTACGTTTCCACAGACATGTTTGACTTGACTTTTTGTTTCTGTTCCTGAATTTCACCTGTGGTTTATGTGAAATTATGTTTCATAATATTCTCTTACATTACACTTGTGTGGGAAATTACCCAGCCATTTAATGTCTTTCCTCATTTAGATCTAGAACAGTTGTAGAGCAGGGTTTGTCTAACTCATTTTCATTTTGGAAAATACCAAGATCATAAATGTTCTTAAAGGGCCGGTTGTGCCAGAATGTGTTGATAAAATCCATTAACAAACTTAAAATAATAATAATTATCTGTGTCTGCATTTGATGACTATTTAAATTAAATACTGAACATCTTTTCACACTGATCTACCCCTACAGAATTCTGTAATTGTTTTATAAATTTTGTAATCAGAATCACTCATTTTCTGGTGCTAATTGTAAATATTTGCAAACATGTTTCAGGAATGTGACTTTCTGTTACTCGCTGCATGAATCACATACTTTAACTTGACATCAAGTAAGATTGAGGCAGCTGTGGAGTAGAAGTAAGAAATACTGCCACCTGGAGGTTGGAGTTAGTATCACTTCAACCCAATGTATTTGAGCATTTTTCACAAAACTAGCAATAAAGTCATTATGATAAATTGGTACAGTGAAATTCAAAAATACTTTATTGATCCAAAAGGAAAATTAAATAAATTAGGGAGGCAACGATATAAAAATTTTGACCTATAGCTGATGATAGTATTGCTGTTATGGCCAATAACTGATATTTACCAATACTTTATATTTTTCACTACCGTTTTGCCACTTTTGGATAATAAAAAGATAACAATAAATATTGGTTGTTCATATCGCCCCAGTTTTATTTATCGGTTTAATACCGATGTGTTAAAAAATGACAAATATTGGATGATACCAATGTTAGTGCAGATATATTGTGCATCCCTAAGATAAGTAAATCATAGAATTGTGGAAAACTGGAGAGACTGATTGATGTAATTTAGCAGTAAAGGCATAAAAACTGCTTTGATTTGATCAAATATTTTAATAAAATAATGATATTTTATCATGTCCTTGTGGTGTCCAGAGGACCACATAAGAAGCTACAGCGTACCTGATGTGGCCCACTCGCCCTCAGTTTTACACCCCCTGGATGATATTTGTATTTTTAGGAAGTTAAATGTTTGTCTTTCTTGTGTAGGACCTCGCTGTCGGTTCTGACGTGGACGGGACAAAGGTGAAAGACCCAATGAGGACTCTGCTGCCGGTGCTGCTCAACCCGTTCAGCAAACATGACAAGATCAGAGCCGTGCTGCTCTACATCTTCAGCCTGAGTGGTAAAGCATTCATCTCACCCTGCAAAGCCCAGCCTCCATTGACTGCAATGAATTAGTGCAGCACAGTTTGTTTTATAAAACTAAGTAAAATGTTGAATCAATGTTTTATTGATTGTGCTTTGTTGTGTGTAAACAGGAACGACGGAAGAAAACCTGAACAAATTTATCCAGCACGTTAAAATCGAGGACGAACGAGAGTTTATCCTGAACTGGAATGAACTGGGCGTCCCCATCATCACATCGGTGTGTGAGAAAGTTTTATCCTTTCACTCTAAGCTGTGATTTAAAAATAAAAAATTACGTTTTTATTCTGTTTGGAGCTCAGAACTTTTAATTTCAGGGTTCATAAAGGTGCTTGAAAGTGCTTGAATTTCAATTAGGAAAGTGCTGGATTTCTGCATAACGTCCTTGAAAGTGCTTCATATTCAAACTGCAGTTTTTGTAACGTTTAATTAAAAGCCTAAATGTTTTTTAAAGTTAAAACCAGATATTTTCATACCACTAATAAAAAGTCACATTTTTCTCACTGTTTGAAGTTAAATCCCGAAACTTCTTTTTTAGACAATTAATAAAATTATTTATATTTCCTGAAAGCCAGAAAATTAAGCAAGAACATTTTTAGTGTTGCCTTGGTTCTTTCATGAAATCCTTTAATCTCCATGGCTATCATGCAGCTGTTCAAAACGCCTGGTTGGACCAAGCCCCGCCTTCGAGGTGCAGCTCATCCCACACACAGCTCCTTCAGACTAGCCACCAGCAATTGGCAAACACCTGGTGAAATTGTTAATCTGCTGAGCTCATTGTAGGAGCTACTTCTCAGTGAAACACTGCTAAAAACGTGGTTATGAGGTTAATAGAGGAGCCACTCTGCAAAAACAAAAGTATTTTTGGTCTATTTTCTAATGCAAATATCTTAGTACACTTAAAATAACACAAGACTAATTTACAAGTAACTTTTCAGCAAGAAATAGGAGCTTGTTTTAAGTCAATAATTCCTAAATATTGATGAAAAAGTACCAATGGATCAAGTACTTTTTCATCAATAGTAATAGTAAGGAAGTACTGACAAGCTCCTATTTCTTGCTGAAAATTTACTTGTCTCATTTTCATAATAGCACAAGTTAACATGATTGTGCTATGTTCCCAGAAAGCACATAATACTGCCCCTTTAAAGTATTTTTAATTTTTGAGGAAAAACATCACTCTACAGTGTTGTAAAGAGCAGTTGTGGGCCACACAGAGCTATTCCAAGGGAGCTTCCCCTGTCCTCCCTTACTCCAGATCCTTGTTGTTTTTAAGGATGTAATAATAAAATTAAGGGAACTAAATTATAATTTCACCCCAGCTGATCTGCACATAAAGTTTTAGAAATGATGCCATGTGTCATAGTGCCAAACGAGGAGTGGAAACTGAACAATGAAAATCACAAGAACAACAATTGACTGTTTTTTGTGTGTGGCCCACTATTACGGGCCACACTTTAACCACCATATTGCTCATCTTTGTTCTGTTGTGCTCAGCCCAGTTTCTTCTCCCGCAAAACAAACCGAAGAGATCGATCCCAAGATGAGACGTACAACCTTTCCAGATGGACTCCAGTCATCAAAGACGTGATGGAGGTCAGAGAGCAAATGAAACACAACAAACTGTCAGCAGCTTCATCTGTTGTCACATCACTGTTTATAAAAAAGAGAAAAATCCACTCTGAAACAGCTTCCAGGCTTTCTGGCAACTTTCCTGGCTTTAATTTATGAAATCTGTCAGGCAAAAAGGAAAAGGAAGAGTAAAAATCATCTGTGAACATTTTTTAAATTCACTCTGAAGACATTAATGGGGATCTGAGAGTTCAAGGAATCCCACAAGGGTAATCTATTACAAAATTCACCCTCTCTTAGGTCTGTGTTTTTGTTTGTTGGCAATTTTCCTTTCTTCTGATCAAGTTCTGGTCAGGTTCATCTGATCAGTACCTGAGCACTTAAATTTAACATAATTAAGTTTAAAAATGACTGGTTTTATATGGTTAGTATGAGGGTTTGGCATTTATTGCATCGTGAAATATTTCTTTACATAAGAATTTTAGCTCATTATATTAAATTTCCATTGTTAATGTAAAAAAAACCTGACAGTATAGAAATGCTATTTTTCTATACCGTCTATACTCAGGTTTTGTTCCATGAGAGCATCAATAAATTGATTAAAAATTCCCCTGAAATTAAAACTGTGTGTTCTACCACTAGAGTAAATAAAGGGTAAATCATGAATTAAAGTTGGTCTGGAGAGCTTCATTATCTTAGAAAATTTAAATAATTTGAAAATTGCTTCATGTATTTTCTCAGGTTGTGTTTTCTGATATAAAATTATTTTATGTATGCCACAGAGAAGATTTCTGTCCTGATTGCAGAAAATAATGTAAAAATGTATTATTTTCAGGATGCTGTGGAGAACAAACTGGACTCCAGAGACTGGCCGCACCAATCAGAGTGTCCCGCTGCCTGGAACGGCTCCGGCGCCGTCAGGTGGGTCATCAGGAAAAAACTATTGATATTCATCATTCAAATATTTCAACATTAAAACAGCAAGATCAAAAAAATTGTGCTTAATAAGTAAAATTGTCCAGATATTTAGCAAACTAATACCAGAAAAACCCAGTTTTAAACACTTATATGCTTAAAGGTGGCAAGTTCTCATGCTAACGGTCATTAATTTAAAAAGATTTTCAATGTTTTCAAAGGCAGGAGCAGTCAAAAGTATTTAAATTTTAGTCTGATCTTATTTCACATTTTGAATATGCAGGGCTTTGTGTTTGGCATGTTTGTTCCTCCCTATAATGTGTTGATTGGGTTAGTAAAGTTTTTTCTATTATTGACATAATCATCTCTTCTTTTCACAGTGAACAGTTTTTTTGACAAATAAATTTGAGTAAGTCAGGTTTTGTCTGGATTCTCCTATTTTGTTGCCGACTATAAGCCAAGTTGGTAACAAATGGGGGCTTGTCCGGGATTCATGTTTCATTTATTTTTACTTGCACCTCTGATGATCTGCATTTTTACTTTAAAAGTAACTTTGGGATTTCAGGTTTTAGCTGTTTTTCAGTTTTCTCATGGAACAGAATTACACTAAAACTATAAATAATATTTTGATATTTTTTTCTTGTCATTATATTGGAATCTACAGGCATGTTTCCACAAATATTAACATTCCATTGAAGAACATGTATTGATTTTTACCAACGTTTTACCCTTAAAACCTTTATCAAAAACCCTGACAATAGTAAAAAAAAAAAAAAAACAGTGGCTCTTTAAAAATAGCAGCACATTACCTAGCGTAGGTATTTCTCAAAAATGATCAGTCATGTAACATTTGTGACTCTAAAGAAACTTTATTTGGCTGGACTGAGGGCCAAAATGTCTTTTCTTTTGTTTCTGGAACAGACTTGTTCTTTTGCTTGAACTCCTAAATTTCCTAACATGTATGTTCTTCAGCGCCCGCCAGAGGAACAAAACCAGCACCCAGGATGATCGGCGCACTGGTTCACGCCTCATCATCTTTGTTATTGGGGGCATCACCTACTCTGAGATGCGCTGTGCTTACGAGGTCACCCAGGCGGTGAAATCCTGTGAGGTCATTGTGGGTTAGTATTCCTCTTTAAAACAACTGTATTTCTCTGGAGTTCATTTGTTTTTGCCATTCAGTCAACTTCAATTTTGCCTTAAATGTGACCTATTGTGCTTCCTTGAACAGGCCAGGATAGGTCAATGGGCGACACGAACCATGTCCATTACAGCAGCATAAAATCATTCTTAAAATTAGCTGTTTTAGGGCCTCTTGTCACTTTAAAACCAAATAAGCTCCTGCGGGCCACATCCCCAAACTCTGTTTACATTTGCACATGAAAATGACCTCAAACAGATGTGCAATTATACTCCTATACAACTTTGAAAACCATTAGTGGAGCCTCCTGCACAACCAACAAGAATGCAGCAAGTGGTTTCTGGTCATCAAAATACTTGTCTTTTCCAACAGCCATTGTACAGCACAGACAGCAGTAATACCAGTTGATCAAAAGTGCTGGAACTCTAATTGGGTTGCTAGATAACTGGGCTGGGTTGGGTTTGCTAGGTAATGGTGCAGTGTCCTTTGATTTTGTGAACTAACAATTGAAACAGCTCATATTCCAGACACCAAAATACATTAATTCATTTCAAAGGATTTTTTTCAAGCTCTTGATCTGTTTTTAGAACAGTTGAGACCCAAGTGGAAGAATAAAAATGTGTAAAATGTTTAATTTGCTTTAACATACATTAACCTTGTAACTCTAATGTCTAAAAGCAACTTAAAAAGATAAAGTTCTTAATTTGGCCAGCTGACCAAATGTGCTGGGCTTTGTTGAAGTTGCTAGGTAGTAATTTGTGACTTTACATTCCGAAAGTTTGACACCAACAAGCATTAACTTATTGCCAAAAACCAACTGGGTGTTTATTTTTAAGTGCTTGGCCTGTTTTAAAAGCATTTGAGACGAAAATGAAAAAACAAAAACATGTAAAATATGAATTTTGCATAATAGATCCCCTTTCATGCTTTTTATGACCTGCTTCATTGTTCCTCCTAGTTTATTTTTGATTTTCGCCCCCTGCTGGTGCCAATGAGAACTCAAAATGAATCATTTTTATCTTTATGCAGGCTCTTCTCATATCTTGACCCCCATCAGTTTGCTGGAAGACATTAAAGCCTTGAGCAAAGGTCCAATGGAAACCTTTACATTAGAGGAAAGGAGCAACGCCTGAGAAATTCCCCATGTTGCTTCATCTCATATCACTCAGCCCTGCACTCACCTCATCTTCCTGATTGGAAAACTGAAGGGAATCCACCTGTAGCTTATTTTTGTCTTTTATTTTACTTTATGCACATTTATAGTGACGGTATTGACAAATTATCCTTTAATGTTTCATTTCGCCTGGCAGAGTTTCTTTGTTTTTTGGTCAGAATGCAGTCTGTTTATAATGTATGTAGCTTTGTACTGTTAAATCAAATGGATTAATTTTAAAATTAACTAACCTCATTTGACTAAAAGCAAGTTTATGATAAAAAAGTGTCCATAATGCATTATTCTGCTAACCTTTGACCTTAAAGAAAGATGCTGATAATGTTACAAGTTGAACAGCCCCTGACAGTTGTGGGAAAATAAAAGCACAAAGTTGTTGTAAATACTGTATGTATGCACTGAGTGTCTGCTTTGTCGTGTTGCCTTTTCTGATCACTGCTGTTTATAAACACCTAATATATTCTGAGTGTTTTTAAATAAATACACCTTTCTTGGATTGAACAACTGACTAATAAATGGATGAAGTGGTTCAACTCTGACAGCCGTTTTTATGTCTGCTGCTGTTTTGTTTTTTTTATTATTATAAAAACACAGAATGCAAACAAAAAAATAATTATCTGCTATCTTTGGTGTCACATCAATTCTTAAAAAACATTAAATTGTTTTTAAAAGCTTTTTTGTAACAAATTTTTTACACCCCTCTGAATAAAATATTTGACATTACAGCAATTAACTCCTTATGAATGCTGACCAGTTTTTGCATGTTTTTCATGGTAGCAGGTAGCAGAGATGATACAAAGTTTTTAAAAATGGTGTCCAATATGTGCAGATACTTCTTAAGTGTTGAAATATCTTAATTTTTTGTTGACATTGTGTATGTTTATCATTTCAGAGATGTTAGTTTTAGGTTTTTCACTACCGCTAAGTTGTAATCTTGTAAATTTACATGAACGCTTGAAATATATCTCTCCATTTTAAGAATCTATGAAAGAGATTTACTTATTATATTCTATCAGTGAAGAACAAAAAATTAACTCATTGATTAAATACTAGTTTATTGGGCTCTCCTTGTCTACCATGGCAATATTGTTTGAAAGTTTTGATTTAAAGTTACTGTTTATGAATGTGTATATTTATACCATAAACAGGAGCAATAAAAGAAATATGCTTTTATTTTGTAATTATCTGCATCGGCTAATATAAGTATTTTTAATGATTTAATTACATTTAAAAATTATCTATGAAATACATTATTTAAGCATTTATCTATTACATTTAAATAATGATTTAACTACATATTTATTTAATTTGCTTCCTTTCGACCTTCCACATGCGCATGCGTGAAGCGTTCCTTTCTGCACGTGCTTCGCCGTTGTCATGTCAACCGATGTTGACAGCAAAATTACTACTGAAATCTGACGTCCCAACAGTTGACGTTTGTCACGCAGATAAACAACCCGCTCTGCTAAAATGTGTCTCTAGCTTCAGTCTAGGATATTTATTATCACACTGAAACAAACTGAAGAAGCGGGAACAATGGCAGAAGAAGCTGAAGGTGTTCCAGACACAGAGGCGGAAGGCAGAAGTAGCGGCGGCAGTAGAGTCGCCGTCTTCGGGGAAGAGAGGCGAGAAGGCTTCGGTGTTCAGGGGTGGCCCGACGGGTCCAAATATGAGGGCGAGTTTTTAGACGATTTCAAACATGGAAAAGGGAGCTACAGCTGGAAAACCGGCGAGGTGATGTGAATTACAGCTTCGCCAACTGCCAGTGTTTCATTTTCTAAGATTCCTGTTGGTTTTTGTAGTTTTATGACGGGTTTTTCTACAAGGACTTCAAACATGGCGATGGGGAGTACTGGTGGCCCTCCGGCCACAAGTTCATTGGAAAGTTCTACCTAAACAGAAAGGAAGGATATGGACGTTTAAGCTACCCAGGTGGAGCCATCTTTCAGGTGAGCCTGCAGTATGTGGGACTATTTTATTTATTTATTTCTGTATTTTTAAAAAGAAGTGAATTCTGTAGGGGAAAAAAGCGTGTTCTCCTTCCACATATTCAGGGTTTGTACCACAGTGACCACAGGTTTGGTCCCGGTGTTCTCACTTATCCAGATGGGAACCAGGATGTGGGCCTGTGGATCGGGCAACGCCTGCTGAAACTCTGCTCCTCTTTAGAGGAAGGCTTTAGTCTGCTCAATTTTCCAGATTATGCTTCATTCATGCAGTCCTCTGATCATGAGCATTTTTTCGCTCAGGTATGTGCTGTCATGTTTTTGCTTCAAAATCTCTTGCAGGCTTCCAGGTAAAACATTATAAACTCTGTTAGCTTCTGTCCTATCACGTCTGTTTCTAACCCGTCTTCAGTCAGACGTAGACGAAGATCTGCTGTCAGACGAAAGCTTCATCTATCCACCCGGCATCGAGAGGTACTCTACAGATGGCGACCATTTGCCGCTTCCTCCTGGAAGGAAAAGAGAGCTGGATCGAGTTTTTCACGGTGAAAAGTGGGAGCCAGAAGCTCATCCATACCAGGGGTACAAAAGGGATCCGCTTGCTGCGTTTCCTGTTCACATCCGCATGAAGGCTAACATACACGAACACAGGTTAGACAGAATTACAATGAAGTCGACCCCCTGACCTTCTTCAGATCTAACAGATCTAACAAAATTTGTGTCAAATGTTTGTGCGGCAAAAATGTCCTTTTGTGCTGCAAAATTTTTTGTTTGTGCCCCTATCACTTTAAAGATGTTAATAAATGTTCTCAGAGGTCATGAAAAGTAAACCATATCCCACCTTCTTCAAATCAAACAAAATAGGTGTCAGTGAACTCAGCAGAAAATTTAGTTTGTGCTGCTTTTGCTCTGAAGATATTAATGGAAGGTTGAAAGTCAAAAGGTCAAAACAGCCCCTCCACATTAGGCAAATCTTATTAAATTGATGTCAAATGTTGTGACACGTTTGTGCAGCAAAATGGTTTTGTTTGTGCTGCTATCATTTTAAAGATATTAAAAAATGTTTCCAGAGGTCTTGTAAAGTGAAAGGTCAACCACCACCTCTCCCACCCCTCAATCATATTTACATAATCAAATAAATTTGGTGTCAATCAACTCGGCACATTTGTGCAGCAAACATTTTTTATGCTGCTTTTGCTTCGACGATAGTACTGAAAGTTTAAAGGTCAATCAGCCTCAACCCCCCACAGACACATTATCCAATCTAACAAAATTGGTGTCAAATGTTTGCGACATGTTTGTGCAACAAAATATTTTGTTTGTGCCGCTATCATTTTAAAGATAATAATAAAAAGTTTTCAGGAGGTCATTAGAGATGAACCACTCTGCCCCTACTCACATTTACCAAATCAACTCGACTCTGTTTATGCTGCACAAAATGTTTTTTGTGTACTTTTTTATTCACATGTTTAAAGTGATAGCAGCACACATGTTTTTTTTTGTGGGCTCTAGTGTCCCTTATTTTTGACAGTAGGCTGACAGGAATGGGGTAAGGAGAGGGGGGAAGACATGCGGCAAATGCCGCCGGGTCCGGGAGTCGAACCCGCGACGCCGCGTCGAGGACTCAAGGCCTCCAAATGTGGGTCACGCTATCCCCTACGCCACCACGACACGCCCAGCAGCACACATGTTTGATACCAATTTTGTTAGGTTTGATGAAGGTGGGAACCAACTTCACGAGTTGGTTGTATGGAGAGGAAGCATCTGTTTCACCTCTACCTGCGTGTTTGTTTCAGGCTGCAGACCGAAACTGTCGACTGGAATGTCACAGGCCTCCTCTCTCTGAAGGGGGACAGCTTTGGGCCCAAAGGGCCTCTGGAGGTCGACTCAGAGCTGCTGATTCAGCACAGCTTCAGAGGGGAGCTGCGCACCGTGGCACAGATCCTCCAAAACGGCGCCGTCTACCCGGATGTAGCCGACGCACGGGGACAAACCGCGCTCATCGCTGCAACCGTAACATCTCTCAGTTTGAGTTTTCCTCCTCTGCAGGGGCGTGTCTAGGTTTTTTTTTTCTCAGGGGCACAAACAGAACAATGGTAGCAAAATTAAATTTTAATTTAATCAAAATGAACTGTGGGCTGAAATTTGAGAAACTAAATTTCTTAACATTCTTATAATGGAGTATTAGGTCCAAACTAAGAAAAAATTATAACATAAGTTATGAGAATAAAGTGATAATATTACGAGAATAAATTTGTACAAGAATAAAGTTGAAAGTACAAGAATGAAGTTGTAGTATTACAACAAGTTACAATATTATGAGAATGCAGTTTAAATTATTTGAGAACAAAGTTATAGTAATATGAGAAAAAAGTTAAAAATATATTTTGTAAGTATTACAATATTCTTGTAATATTTACACAAATAAAGTTGAAATAATACTAGAATAAAGTTATTATATGAGAACAAAGTAATGATATTACGAGAATAATGTTGAAATAATATGAAAATAAAGTTCTAGTGATATGAGAAAAAACTCAAAAATATTTTGAGAGTAAAATTGTAGTAAAAATTGTTTATCTTTGTAATATTTACGAAGATAAAGTGATAGTATTAAAGACTAAACTTGTCTGAGAACAAAGTTGAAACTATGAAAATAAACTTATACTATTACAAAAAATATTCTCATATTTATGAGAAAAAACGTTTAAATAATGTGAGAATAAAGGCATAAAATTATGAAAATAAAATCCAAAATATTACGCGAATGAAGCTGAAATAATATGAAAATATGATATTAAATTTGATATTAAAATAAAAATAAAGTCATAATTCTCATGACTTTAATTATGGGAATAAATGTTATTTCCATAATTTTTTTTTTTTTAATTATTTCTTAGCGTGGCCCTAATACTGCATCTTACAAAACATATAAATCTGTTTAACTTGTGAAAACTGTAGCAGATTTGTTTGTTCCAGGCTCATTTTTCCAGTTTCATTTAGCTGAGAAAGTCGTTCTACTCTGGATGGCATGTAGAAGACTCGTCTTTTTCCCACCAGCGTTGAAATGTCCTAATGTGAACAATAACATCCAGCAGATCCACCATCTCATGTATGTTTTTGTATCTCCACCTGTCAGGTAAACTCCCATAATGATGTGATCCATCTGTTGCTGGATAGCGGTGCTGATATTGACAAGATGAACAACGAAGGAATGAACGCCCTGGCTGTGTGCCACGTCCTCTACTATCCCTTTGACTCTCTGCTGTCCACTCTGATCGAGCCGCCCACTGACACTCCAGTAAGAAAATGCACTGCCATGCTGGGAGATATGGACTTTTGGTACTACTGTGACAATAATAAGATGACAATAAGAGCTATTTATTACTTCTTTTTAGGTGTATGATTGTGACTGTGTGTCACAGCAATTATAGCCCCACAAACACAAATGCTGCTCTTGAAAAACATTCCCATTTGTGCGTTTCTGTCATGTGTCGTAAGGTATCGATGTCTCTGCCTGGTGACACCAGTTCTCCGGTCAACGAGGCTGACATCTCATCGAAGTCGACGGACCTGAACATCGAATCACAGATTACTGACATGAACCAGAACCAGAATCTGAATCAGAATCAGAATATGACGGACCAAAGCAGCTTAAGCCAGTTTACTGAGCAGTAAGCATGCACCTACACAATCACCTCACGCTGATTTATAGATATTTCATGAATAGAAACCTTCTGTTTACTGTTTAAAAGAATATGACAGGGCTGCAGCTGTTATTTAATATTCTTCTATTTATTATTCTGATGATTAATCAAAAATAATAATAATTGGCACATTTGCCGATATGCTGAAGTGGTTTTATTGAACCACTTCAGCATATTTTTTATTAGAAATAAATAGAAACTATTAATTTTCAATAAGAAAATAAACATTTTATTGTCTGAATTCCTTAATGAATGCTTGATCATTTGTATCTAAAAGTAATAAATCAATTAACCACATGAGAAATTAAAACAAACTCGATAATTTCCATTTGCACAATTTATCGTTTTTCTTTTTTTACTCTTTCTTCCAAAAACTGAATGACTAAAGTCTTCAGTCTGGTGTTTTGGTCTCAACTAGACACTTTTTTTAAAAGACAATTTTGTTTACAGAGACTTTATGATTAATTTTATTTGTTGTTTTGTTTATTTTAGATATTGAATATGTTGTTCTTTCAGGAAAATGGCCTTTTTTAAAATCTGTATCCTTCAGTTTATGATTAATCAATTATTAAATTAGTTGACCATTATTTCAACAATGGCTTAATCACAATTAATAATTTCATCCCTTGTTGAAAATAATGCACATAACTCACTTTTTACTTCAGGTTTAATCATTTTTAGCACTTGCAGGAATTAAAAAATGATCAAAGCAATGAACAAAATAAAACAAATCACTAAGCCATTATATAAATTTAAAGTGTGACTTACTGTCTTTGAGTTTGGGGCATATTTTGCTTTAATTTACCTAATGTTTTGAGCCTGTATATTCCAGTTAACGATTAATTCATTACTAAATTAATTCAATGATAAATTAATCATGATTAATCACTATTAATCATTTCATTTCCTTTAATCTTAGCTTTTTGCGCATGTACTCAGTGTGTGTATACACGAGCATGCAAGTAGCTAAAATAGATTTAGGAAAACACAAAATTATTTATTCCCAACGGTATTTATTTTGTTTGCAGGGCATCTGAAGAGCCGCCTGTACACGTCTCACATGACCGAAATGGCGAAATCCCTGCAGACTCTGAGCAACTTCAGGAGGAGGAGGAGAGGAAAGAGACGGGAACGGATGAAGGCTACGATGCCACAGACAAATCTGGAGACGAGCAGAGAGTTGGAGAGGATGTGGAGAGTGAATTAGAGAAGCTAAAGGATGAGCTCAACAGAGATGTGGAGAATTTAACCGAGAGAGAAAACAGAGTAATCACCGTTGAAGAGTTGGGTGAACACATTTCTCTGGGGAGTGGGCAGGATGTCCCAGTCCAGGTAGCAGGAAGGTCACGCTGAACCCATTCCCCTTTATTTTCTATGTGTTTTCCTGAGAGCTGTGTGATTCTGTCTGCGGCAGGGCGAAGACCACGATCTGACCTGGAATCGGATCCTTGACTCCACCCGTTCCATCGCTGAATCAGAAGAGACGCTGCAGCAATCAGCTGAGCTGCTGACTTTGGCTAGGCGACCGCCGCAGTGTGACTCACAGGAGATTATCCACAAAATGACTGTCATGGAAATCGAGTCAGTTATCATTCTCCCCTCACATGCTGCTCCTTTGTTCTATGTCTAATGATGACGGTGATGATGATGTGGTCCGTGCAGGGTCTCTTAAATTCATGTCTAAAGTTAGAACCTTAAAATGGATTTAAAAAGTTGGCCTTACAGTTTTAGGACCACTTTTTTCTCAGAATTTTGACCTTAATTCTCAAAATTCTGAGATTAAAGTCAGAATTCTGAAAAGAAAAGTCAGAATTCAGAGATAAAATCAGAATTTTTTTTTCAGTGGCTCTAATTTTCCGTACAAACATGTTAAACGCAGATCTTAAATTTTGCTGTAGCAGGACTATTCCATCCTGTATGTAGTTTTTGTTCTTTCGGGACTTTTCTGTCAGGCTAACTGATGTGCAGACATCATCATCTTCTGTACTACAGCGTTTTAGGATCGTTTTACAGCGTTTTCTGTAGATAGAAAAAATACAGAAGTAAATTTACACCAAAAACCTCAAATATTTTTAGCTTTATCTCTGACATTTTCTCAGGAAAAAAAAAATACATTTCAGAGTTTGAAAAGTCTAAAATTACTGACTTTTCTAACTCAGAAATTTAAAGAAAAAAAATTCTAGAAAATTTCTGAGATTAATCTCCAAATTTATGAGTGTTTTAGCAGAAATATGTTCCTTTTTTGTACTGCGTCATCGTAGTCACGTGACTTGAGTCGGCTCACTAGCTAATTTCCAGCTAACTAGAACTAGCTTTCTTCCCATTAATAGTGGATATGCGCAAATGTATCACTAGTTGGCTGTTCATTTTTGCCACTCGTTTACAATTGGTCTGAAATGTACTTTAAGCTGACATTAAAAATGTTTTTAAAAGACTAAAATGTAACAGAACCCCTGTTTGTGCTCGGCTAGGCCCCGGGTTCGTTTAGCAACCCTGATGCTGTTGCTGGACCGTGGAGCCGATCCCAACTGCTGCAGGGTCCCACTGCCCGTCCTGTTTCTGTCCATAATGGCGGGCGACACCGAGGTCGTCCGTAAATTGCTCATGTGTGGAGCTCGTACTGACATTCGCCTTCCAATGCTGGTAGGAATCTCCTCTTTAAATTATATATAACCACGAAAATCTTTGTAAAACAGTTGGAATGGACTTTTCTAGCTGTAGAAGTGGCATGACACAATAAACATGAACACGAACAAAAAAGAACAGAAACAATATCATGAAAAATGGCGAATTAAGAAAAACTTTACATTAGCACAGTTAGCTGCTAATGTAATTAGCATTAACCAGTTACTAATTTGGCTGACCATTACTTCAATAGTCGATTAATCACAATTAATTGGCTTAATCGTTTCATCCCTAGTGAGATTATGCTACTAGATTAATTTAATTTGGAGTGTAATATAGGTCATATATTTTATGTAATTTATAGTTTACCTCAGTCTTCACTTGATTACCTCCAGCATGCCGGGTTTTGTTTTTCTTCCTTTCCGTAGATTAAAGGGTTTTATCCCCTCCATGTTGCTGCAGCGTTGGACGGTTCTGAAGGTGCACAAATTACCGAAATGCTTTTGCACGCTATCACCGAACCTGACTGTCGGGCATGTGACCAGGAAGAGATCTACCATCAGGATCTGGTGCATGTTTACTTTCACCTTTTAACATACCCCCCGTTTAATAAAGGAGGTCAAAGTGTAAAGTTAGTATTTTTCTGTCTTTTCAGGCCTTCATGGGGGATAAAGAGTGGGTGGACGTGTTTGAGGACCTGCATCTGACAGACGGGGGCCGAACTCCCCTGCACATAGCCTGCCAGAGAGATAAGGACTACTCGGTCTGGGAGAACAGTTCACGCACTCACAGCTGTACACATCCTTCATCATATGAAATGTATTTTATTTGTGTGTTTTGCAGAATGCCGCTAAAGTGGTGGAGCTCCTGCTTTCCCACGGAGCCAGGACCGACCTCCTCTGGAGCGGACACTCTCCCCTTTCCTTGGCCATAGCAAGCGGCAATGACTTGGTACCGCCGCCTCCCCTCCTTCAGGGCAACGGTTGCATAAATTTAAGACTCATCATGTTGCCGTCTTGTCTCCACTCAGGCAGTGGAGGAGATCTTAAAGGCAGGCGCAGATCCTAACTTACCTCTGGGCTGGAGGGTGGGCAGTGCTCTCTGCGCCCTCGCCAACTTCAACTACCGCTCAGGTGGCAACAGAATCAAAGTGGTAAACTCAAACATAGAGATGTATCTTAAAATAAATGCAAATTTACATTTAGTTGTGATTTCTCGCCATAAAGAGTTACACTGCAAAAACACAAAATCCTACAAAGTATTTTGATCTAGTTGCTAGTGCAAATATCTTAATTCAAACTAAGATAAAACTAACTTACAAGTGACTTTTCAGCAAGATATAGGAACTTGTTTTAAGTAAATAATTCCTTAATACGGATGAAAAAAATACTAGTTATAGGTGAAATAATCTGACAGCGGAACAAGACATTTTTCCCATATTATAAGTTAAAATGTCTTGCTCCAGCTGCAGATTATTTCACCTATAATTAGTATCCACTGCAAAAACGCAAAACCTTACTAAGTATTTTGTCTAGTTCAGAGTACAAATATCTTAGTGCAATTGAAATAAGACAAAACTAACTTAAAAGCAAATTTTCTTGTGTTGCTCTGTAATGGGTTGCAATCTGTCCACATTGTGTCCTATATGGAGCTAAATTGGGGCCATAAAGTTTGTAAAATATAAAACTGAATAAAAAAGTGTTGAAACTTAAAATATGTATATTTTTTTCAGTTTAAAAATTTTTGGCCTCAATTTAGCTCCATAACTAAATTGTTCTCCCCCTTTACAGACAAGCAAGTGTAAATAATGTATGGCTGATGTAATAAGATAAAATTCTGTGTCTTTTTAGTTTGACATGTTAGTCAAGGCTGGTGCTAATATCCTGATGCAGGTTCCAGTGGGCGAAGTGGTGGGAACCGCTATCGACTTTGCTCACTTCTCCTTCCAGCTGGTAACCCTATTGCACCATCTAATAATTTGCCTCTGGAGGTTCAAAATGATTTGAGTTGCTGTATGTGCTTCCATCTGAATATGCTTTAGGATGTACGTTTTGCTCACACTCCGTTCCACGCCTTGAACCTGCAGGAGAGGGATCTATTAAAGAAATGGCGCCAACTTCTGGCTCTGATGGCGAATCTGTTGCAGCAGAGTGCTGCTCTGATGGAGAGGAAGTCTCAAGAACTGGAGCAATCACTTCAACCGACTGGTAAGTGCAACATTTTATTTGCAAAACGTATGCAAGTTATTAGTTTTTTCTGTAAAGTAATTTAAGAGTAAGTAGATTAGTCAACTAATTGTTGGACAGCAATAACTAGGTTGAGCTAAAACTGCCACTTGAGAAGTTCTGGGTAGAACATATTTTCAGGCAAAGGTTTTTTTTATCTGTAATGCAAAATTTACATATTTTTTGTACAATTTTGGCTTAATTATTACTCTGCGTATGTTATTCTTTCAGCAGATTTTTGAGTCTGGATACTCTAGTTAATGATTAATGGATGACTAAGTTAGTTGATTATTATTGACAATTAATGTGATTAATTGATTCAGTGCTAGATATATTTATTATTAGGTTTATGCAAACTTTTCCAATGTTCTGATGTCAAAATATAATTCTGTAAGTCCTGGATTTTGTGTTTATGCTCTTATTTGACATAATATTTCCACTTTAAATATTCAGATGTCCACACACGCAGAGTGTCATCGGTTATCATTTCTATTGATAACATAACTTGACTTTTGTGGCATATATGAGTTTTTTTTTAGCTCTAATAGTGACTAATTAAACACTAACAACACCCACAGCTCCAGAGGACGAGACCCCAAGGAAGCGTGTCGCTCATGGAAGAACACCACCCAAACATCTGAAGTACACACTATTTTTACATCGTCCTCTTCACTCAGCTTTTCACACTGCACTTCTCAAACCCGCCACTGTAAATCCTTCCTCAGGCCGCCGTTGTTTAAGTTCTGCTATCACTGCGGCCGCTCTGTGTTTGTGAAGCTGTCGATTTGTGGCCGTTGCCAGAGGGTGTACTTCTGCTCCAAGAACTGCAAAATGAAAGCCTGGGATGAAAGTCACAAGGAGGAGTGTCTCCAGATGGCAGGTGGGAATCCACAGATGTCAACAAAACCGCAGTAAACCTACAAAGAGCATGAAATTTAGGACATAAACGCCCTGAGGAGAAGAATTTAAATTTAATTGTGCTTAGAATCTAATAATAAGAAAATACTACTAACATGTAGGGCTGATTGATATGTGACATTTTTGGTTTTTGGAGAGTTAATTTTTGAAAAATCTGCATTTTTTTTTTGTCATCAATGTGCTTCTTGGGTTTCCATGGTTACAAGATATGTCAGCATGCCAAGGGCGGCCATCTTGTTTGACAAGCTTTTTTTTTTTGCAGCTTATATTCAATTGAACTTTGAATTTGAGTCAACTCTACAACAAAACATAAGAATCAGCCTTTATTATTATTATTATTATTATTATTATTATTACTAGAATAAAGTCACAATATAAGGAGACTGAAGTAATAACAACATCAAAAATAACAAAAAAATTAATCATTTAAGCTTTTTTGTCATCAAGATGACGTTTTTTTATGTCTCTCTTTGCTTGTTTTGCTACATGTTTACTGAGCCCAAACTCAACACTTTTGGATTTTTCTGTTGTTAGTTAATTTCTTGTTCTTATATTTAAAGGCAGGAAAGTTAAAAAAACAAGCACTTTTTTCTTATAATTTTAAGACCTGGAATGATGGAAGTAAAAGGCACTTTTAAAAAATATTCTCTGCCATTTGTAATTTTGTTTTTGGAAAAAAAAAATTATTAAAATCACATGTGGTATGAAAAAGATTGGAGCCATTTCTCCCAGCCTGACTAAAATGTCAAGATTGGGTTAATAAATAATGTAAAATGTGTATTATTGTTTAGGTGAGCAGTGTATTTGACTTGTCTGTCTCCTTTTTTAAATGCAGCCTATCTCGATGCCCATCAGAGGAGATTTACAGCTAAACCCCGCAAGCAGAGAATCGTAACTGTCATAAGGTACAAGCCGGAACCGCCCAAACCGCTCACCAAGGCGCAGCAGGCCATGGCGGACCAGATCCACCTGAAGGAAAACTACAGTCTCATCTGACGGGTTTTAAATGCCAACAAGCTTAAAGAAGCTTTTTGATCTTACATGTCTTCTTTCTTCTCTGATTTTCTTCCCCGTAATTTTCAAAATGTCAAACCAAAGAAATGCACAATCTCAGATCTAAGCCATTTTCATATTTATGTTATTTTTTAAGACATGTTGGTCTTGATGTAGCTTTGTTTCACCTCTGTTATGAATTTCTGTTAAATGTTGGGAATTTCATTATTTCTGCAGAGGAGAGGGGGTATAAGTGTTGCACTCAGATCTTTCCTATTGTGATAATAAAACAATTGTACATTTATTCATGGTTTCATATAAGAATTATTTTTTTTATTGTTTTCTTATAGGCAGCGTGTCACTGTGGAAACTGGTCCAAGTTGTTATCGTTTGCTTTCTTATAAGATTAAATCACTGCAGGTTCATAAGACGGCCTGTTGGGTTATAAATCACTGAACAGCTTAGAGTCAAAATATGTTTTACTTTATGAATGGGGACAACAAACATCCAGTGGCTTTTACTAAAATGACACTTTCCAAACAATAACACGTGGAATCAGTTTCCACAGTGACGCGCTGTGGAGTGTTTCCTGCTGGTTCCTGAACCTTGCATCAGACTGCAGGTTATTAAGGCGAGTCCACAGAGGGACGGACTCATATGGACCAGGAAGCTGACGGACACAGTAAACAGCTGACATGTAAACTAAATCCATTTTTAATCATTTTGTTGAAGGTAGTTTTAAAAGAAAGCACATTTTAAGCTGCTTCGCTGTTATTTCGAGCAGCGGCTGAACAATTTAGCGTCTCTGGACTTCATGAATACGGACTTGGAGGAGCAGGAAGACGAGCTGCTCGCCCTGCAGAGCATATTTGGTTCGGAAGAGTTCCTCCGAAATGGGTCGAAGTCTGCCGGAGAATTCCGAGTTTCCGTGGAGCTTCCAGCGGGATTCACAGTGCTCCTAAAACACGGTACAGTTCAGAAAACTGAGCAAAATGGGGCAGAAGTGCGATATTATGTGGAGCTGCGCTTCTACACTGGCTTTTACGGTAGCAGTTTAACTCCGTGGTCCGTTCAAGTTAGCTAGTACAATAGAATATCTGTAATTAAAAACCTCAACAAAATATATTTAAGATACGACTTTCAAGAAATCCTTGACCACTTTTGAGACAATTAAGATAAAACAATCATTCGTTTGCTTCAACATGACCTTTTTTCTTTTATTTGTCAGAAAAAGAATTAAAACATTTCTAATATCTTCGTGGAAACAAAAATACAAAATCAGACATGACTCGTAACATAATAGGCGACTATTAGTGTCATTAACTTGTTTTTTCTTCCGACTAGGCGGATCAATAAGGCAGTATGACGTCTCTTTCCTTCCACCGCTGCTTCTGACCTTTGAACTTCCTGGAGATTACCCGTCCTCCGCCCCTCCCTCCTTCACTCTCACCTGCAGCTGGCTGACTCACCCACAGGTAAGAAATAAATGACAGTGGTGGATCAGAAACAATGTACTGGGGATCAGTCACACAATAAATAAATAATAAGTTATGTACTATATGTAACGTATAGGGAGGGGCGCTGCGCTACAGGGGCGCCAAAAATGAGGGTGTGAAATTTATTCCTAGTCAGCATTTTCTGCTTCCAGTCAAAGTCCACATTGAAAATGAACCTCCAAGAGTTTTTTGGCAGAAATTTATTCCCTTCTTTTCTATGTATAATGGCCTTAATGCGCCCTCGTAAAACTCCTCCAAACCGTGGATTAAACATATTTGTTGTTTCTCAGCTCAAGTTCCTGAGTGATCAGCTCACAGATCTCTACCAGGCCACTGGGGGCGCTGTGGTGCTCTTCTCCTGGATCCAGTTTCTGAGAGAGGAAGGCCTGAAGCAGCTGGACATCCACAATCTGCTGGAGCTTCCTTCTGACCAGAACCATTCTTCCTCAGCTGTAGACAGATCTGAACTTCCTGCGTCTCTTCCGGCCGGACAGGAAGTCGTCCCTCCACACGAAGACCAAAGTGGCTCTGGTCTCTCTTTGACTGCGTCTCAGATTCTCCTGTCCCAGATTTTGATCCATGATGCAGAGCAGAAACAAAAGGTGTTTGCCGCCACGGCCTTTGACTGCGGTGTGTGTTTCTCGAGCCAGTTCGAGTGCGTGCAGCTGTACGAGTGCGGCCACATCTTCTGCCGGACCTGTCTGGACGAGTTCTGGAAAGCCCAGATTACGGAGGGGACCGTCCGCGGCGTTACTTGTCCTCAGGTAGACTGCTCTGCCACGCCAACACCGGCACAGGTACGCCTTGAGATGCCCTGATGAGATCAATTTAAAATTGCTGCAGTTAGTGGAAGCTAACGCTAAAACGCTAACCATAAACATTAGCTCCATTAACATGGTATACCAAGATAATACCTAGTGGGAGCTAACGCTACAGCGCTAACCATAAACATTAGCTCCACTAACACGGTATACCAAGATAATACCTAGTGGGAGCTAACGCTAAAGCGCTGACCATAAACATTAGCTCTAAGCTGACGCTACAGCGCTAACCATAAACATTAGCTCCACTAACACGGTATACCAAGATAATACCTAGTGGGAGCTAATGCTAAAGCGCTAACTTCAGTAATGATGCTCACCATGTTGCAATGGTACAACATGTCTTACAACAACCGCTCTCGACCAAAAATATCCAATCAGAGCCAGGAGGCGGGTCTTAGCGAGGTTAGCCATCCTAATGTACTCACTGCTAAATGTGCTAATGGTGGAGAAACAACTTACTGTTACAGGAAACCATTTATCAGCCATCATCAGTGGCTATTCTTACATTAGCTCCACTAATGCTAATGTTAGTGGAGCTACCAGCAGTATTAGCTCTACTAACACTAATATTACCATTCTCGACATGCTGTGCTAGCTGCATGAGCAAAGCCGCACCATATTGTGATTGGCAGCATTAAGACCCGCCTCTTCGCTCTGATTGGTTGTTTCTAGTTAGCATTGGGAGAAAGTAGAGGAGCTAAACTTGTATCACACCAAACTGTCACAACAGTGATAGTTTCAGCTAATATGTAAAATATAGATGTAGTAGAAAAGCTAATGCAACAATGTAGAAAGTATTCATTATTTTTTAAAACATTTCAATAGCTATAATGAGCCATAAATTTACAGTATTTTTCTTCCTTTTTGTTTGTTTTGGTGAAAATAATTACATAAATCTCATACATGGATAGAGTTTTATCCTCACCTTTTCCCTTCTGTGCGTCTCTAATTCCTCCTACAGGTGAAAAGTCTTGTAGGAGAGGAGCTCTTTGACAGATATGATCGTCTTCTGCTACAGTCTACCCTGGACTTCATGCCTGGTATGCCTATCTATAATGGAGACCTATTATGCAAAACACACATTTTGGACGTTTTTGTGCTTCTATTTAGGTCTGAACTGCTTCTGAAAACAACCTAAACATTTAAGAATAAAACAGCCAGACGTTTTCTGACATCACA